>CABEEJ010002548.1:93642-108030 GCA_901482245.1 Timema douglasi
GTTACGAGCTTTTACTTGCGTATTCTTAGAATTCGCCCACTCGACCCATTACCATTACTTTTTGCTTCTTCACTTCATTAGGTTGCAAAAGTGCAAAAAAGTGATTTTTTTAAAAAGAAAAAAAAATGGGGTGTGTTTTTTGTTTTTACTCATCACTTTTTAAAAAAGGAAAAAAGTGGGGTTACTTTTGGCGCCCAGTTGTCTCGGCGCCCAGTTGTCCCGGCGCCCAGTTGTCCCGGCGCCCAGTTGGCCGCGCCCAGTTGGCCGCGCCTAGTTGGCCGCGCCCAGATGGCGGCGCCCAGTTGTCCGGATTCGGTGTGAGAGTAGTCTCTTACTCGACGGACGGTTCCTTATATGGTGCACACTCGTCGAACAATCGAGAGGGGATTACAAAATGGTGGGGATCACTGAGATAAACACACAGTAAGGGGGAATGCGCGCTGCACTAGAAACGTCGATTTTCTTCTGGCAAGGAGTGGCAGTTACTACCGCTTTCTAGCATGTTCTCGTTGTTGATGTTGGGTGGTATTTAGCAGGGTGGTGGTCTCTAGCGGCGAGATGCGGCACTAGGCTCATCGCTGATAGTTGTTCGCGGGCTGTTGTTGTTACCAGACGTGTTATTAAGTCGAGGTGCCTGGCCTGGTCGGTGAGATTGGGTAAGTGTATTATGATTGAGGTGACCTGGTGGTCTAGGGGTAAGGTGTCAGACTTCTGTGCTGGCGGCCGGGGTTCAATCCTCAGTCCCGGCACAGATTTATCTGATTTCCAAACCCTTCCTTCACCTCTGACAAGACATCTTGTGAATGTGGGGAATGCCAGGCCTCCACCGTGGTTCGGATTCCACGTTAAACTGTAGGTCCTTCATTTCATCTCACAATCACCCTACCATTACACATTAGCGTAAGTGCGTATAACCCGAACGGGTAGTAAGACGTGGTGCTAATAATAATAATATTATGATTGACTTGCCCATTTTATATACTTGTAGCATAAATGCTATACTTTGATTAGATACGTTTAGTTTATTTAAGGTAGTAAGGTAGCTATTACTTCCTTTGATTAGATACGTAGGCCTATAGTTTATCTAGAGTTGTAAGACAGCCTCATATCCCCTTTGATTAGATGCATATAGTGGAGTTATGGAAGTAAGGTAGGTTTAGAACATTTATACAAATGCTCTCAATATTGAATAAATATAACAGATTACATTCTGATAGAGTGATTATATAAAGAAAAATAAATTACACCCTGATAGTGATTCGAAACATGTCCATACAACTTTAATGCTGACCGCCCTACCGATAAATGGTGACTCATAATGTAAAAGTTAGTCTGTTCACAAAATCAAAATTGAAATGAAATATAATTTGTAAATATATACATATAGTTTGATTAGATCTAGCCAATACCAACTATATAATAACTTAACATATATATGTTTAATTAATCCAATAAAGCACATACATACGAATAAATAAGCCTATACATTCACACGAACATGTGTACCCCCTGTCCCTCCTTCACCCTTATGACGCCCATGATTATAGTCTTTAATGTAACTACTAACGAGCTTGTTTTGAACATAAGGCACGGTCAGTACAGTGGACCTATTCCACTTATTGTATTTGTGATAAAATACTTTTACGTGAACATGATTTGGAATCACACTTAGACTCCTGCCAGCCTAACTGTATTAGAACTTAATTCCAATCAAGTCCGAGTGGTATGGATGAGGAGGGTGAATTTAGAAAGGAATCTAATGCTCACAGCATTACTAGTATACTAGGGTTTTAAGCGTGAGAATTCTTTTTAAGAGAATATGGAAAAACATATATGTCAATATTGTTCCGTTATATTTATCGGACTTTTCTTTATTAATATAGGGATTATATTATTATGCTTTGAGCATGAGAACTTGCTTGGGACGAGGGAGAAAATTACTAGGCGTAGAGGAGGTAATAAAGAGTTCGAGTGCACCAGCATTTATACCAAAATACCTTTATGCACCCGAAAAGAGAATGGGAAACAAAATATAATGGGTGTGGGGAGAATAATGTAATATAAAGTGAGTTTATCAATCATTTGGCGGTAGCCCGTAGATTGGTCTACAACATTGGCAAAGGTCAATCAGTGGGTTTACTATGCACATTTAGCTCATGCCGGGAATCGAACCAAGAACCATTTGCTCAGTCGGAAAAAATTGTGTTTTCTTCAGGAATAAAACCCGGGATCCTTAGTTCAGCATTAGTTCTGAGAAGGGGAAGATGATGAATGGGGTAGAGGGAAGAGATGGAGTACCTGTGGGTGGGCAAATGGAGTTAGAAGTAGGGTCCAATCGTTGGTAGATCCGGTCCTAGCTGCCACCATTGATAGTTTGGGTGAGGGTGGCTGGAGGAGACGGAGGAAAGCTGGAAGGAAGGTAGTACTGCTATTTATATTTTTGATCATGCTAGGGATTTAACCCAGGCCATCTGGCTTAGTGTCAGTAACTCTGTTCTTAGAATTTGAGCATTATAATTTGCTTAGGGAGGGGAGGGTGAGGGTAAAAACCTATATGCTAGGTCTAGAGTTATTTAGGTGGACATGTGGGGTAGGGTATTTTGAGCTTTTTAGCCCAGTCAGTCATCGACTTTAGCATAGACTTTTTTAGTATTTGTCTAGTCAGTCATCGACAGACAGTGCCAGTGCAGTCGAGTGCGTTTTTGGTTTTATAACGTCGAGTGGAATTAGGTTTATTTTGTTTATTTGGTGATATATTCCGTGCGACTGAAGTCGGGTGGAGTGGTATACCGCAAGGGACGCGTCAAGAGGAGGGAATGTCCTCCGAATCGGATGTAGACGTTAAAGGAACGGACGATGAAGATATGGAGGACCAAGGCCAGGAAGGGGGTCCATCCAACAATAATCCAATACTATCAATAGAAACCGATAAAACCTTTGAGCCAGTCTCTGGACTCAAGCGGAAGCTCAGGACCAGGCCGGGACAGGAAGTTCTGCAGTCGAAGGCTATAAAAGTGAACAATAAGTTTGCTAGCTTGTCTAGCCTACAGGATGAAACAGCGACCAGTCAAATAGGGCAACCAAGTGGAGGCGTGAAGGAAAGTTCCACCCCGCGGCGTATAAAGACCCCTCCGGTTGTCGTAACTAACACGGCACAATACAAGAATGTTATAAAGCTCCTAAACAGCGGCTTGCAAGACGATTACAAGGTGTATTGTATTGCACAGGGTATTAAGGTGGTCACGACCTCCCTCAGTGATTACTCCGCCTTGTTAAAGCTACTCAAACAAAACACGTTAGAACACTTTACGTATGTACTTCCCAAGGACAAGCCCTTCAAGGCTGTTATCAAGGGCCTTCACGCAAGTATGCCCATCTCAGACATAAAGGCGGAACTGGAGAACAATGGATTCACGCCGACCGATGTGAGACAGTTATACTCGAAATCATCTCCACAATCCGGGACACCGAGACCCCTACCGATATTTGTCTGCACCTTGGCGAGGACAAAAGGGGTGGGTGAGGTCTTTAAGGTACCGGTCATCAATCATACTGTAGTCAAGATTGAGGAGTATCGTGCTTCACAGAGTACAATTCTTCAGTGCCACCGCTGCCAACATTTTGGACACTCTAAAAACTACTGTGCCCAAAAACCACGCTGCGTCAAGTGTCTAGGAGGTCACCTGACGGTAGAGTGCCAGAAAAAAGAGAAAATAACGCCAGCACAATGCGTAAACTGTAAGGGACAGCATGCAGCAAATTACCGCAACTGCCCTATTTATCTACGAGAGCTGGAGAAGAAAAACCAGGTGTCAGAAAAGAAAAAAGAGGGGGAAGGTAAAGTGGCTAGCCCTGCTGCCCGCGTGGCGGGAAATTGCAAGCCCTCAACTGGCCAGCAATCTTCTGCTAGCCAACCAACATCAGCAGCATATGTGAGATTGAATCAAGAATCTTACAGTGGGGTCATAAAGAAGCTTGCCAAGAAGGACAAACAAAAAAACCTTTCCACGGAAGAATCCTCGGACTTGAAGGACCTTCTCCAAATTCTCAAGGAAATCGACGTGGTGGTTTTACTCCAAATCCTTAGGAAGTACCTCGTACGGCTGAAGAATGCTCCAGACAAGACAACAAATGTAATGCTTCTTCTTGAAGCTGCAACAGAATTCTTCTGCGATGGCAAATGATCAGGGAAGAGGTGTAGAAGAGTCAATGCACATACTGTTTTGGAACGCTAATGGCATATCCCAACAAGAGCATGAGTTTCGACAACTTATCGGGACGTATGGAGTCGACGTAGCATTGATCTGTGAGACCCACCTATCGGAACAGAAGAAGATGCGGTTCTGCAGGGCACAGCCGTGTTGGTGCGCAGTAACCTTGTACACTATCAAACGACTTTACCGGCTATGGACTATATTGAATCCACTTCGATAGTTATTCACACAGGGTGGAAACGGATAGTGTTTACCGCTGTCTACAGAAGCCCTGCGGTCCCATTCGCCATCGATGACCTAGACAGGCTCACGTCAAAAAAGGATTTCCTAGTAGTGGGAGATCTTAACTGTAAACATACGAGTTGGAACAGTCGCATGTCCAATCAGGCAGGTCGGACACTGGCTGGCCAGGCAGCAATCAAGAACTACACAGTCCTGGCGACTACAGAGCCGACGTTCTACCCATCCAATTACAGGAATCTTCCCGATGTTCTGAATGTCGTCCTGACGGATCTAGACACGCTTCCGGAATAACTCGAAGGCTTAAACGAACTTGACTCCGACCATCTCCCGGTCTTCGGAAAGATAGCCCTGAAGACAAACCCAAGATACTCGTACCTTAGGAGGAAGATCCCTAGGAGCGACTGGGACGAGTATTGGCAGGTTTTGATGGATGCAGTTCCATTTAACATGGAGGTAAACTCCCCGGAATAAGTGGACAGTTTCATCATTCTTCTGACAGCCACATTACTCGAGGCATACCGAGAGACAACTGTATTCGAGACGCCGCCGGTTTTGTTGAAGAGGGACAACCCTGAGCTGAGTTACTTGATAGCCCTGAAGAGGGAAGCGCGCAGGGAATGGCAGCATCACCAGGACCCAAGGTATCGTGCAGAGTACAGTAGGCTAAGAGCCCTTGTGCGTAGAAAGGCTAAAGCTCTGAAGATCACTAACTGGAATGAGTATGTAGCGAGCACTTTGGCTGGGGATGCCAACGTGTGGAAGGTGACGAGACAGCTCAAAGGTACGAAAGGAAAGGCAGGGACCACGGTCATCCACGAGAAGGAGGGGGTTGTAATACCGGGGCGAGGCCAAGGCAGAGGCCATTGTGGAATTTCTTGAAGACCAGTTCAAGGCTAACTCAGAGCCGCAAGATGAATAGTTTACCAGGACAGTAAAAAGAGCGGTTGGGGTATACCTAGCGGATCCTGTTATAGAGCTACCGCCTCCTATCACCAGAAATGAAGTCACCCACCAGGTGGAAAAGCTGAAGCTACGGAAAGCGGCAAGTCACGACACGGTCTCGAACGAGATGTTGCGAAACGTTCCGGAATGTGTAATCCAGCTCTTAAAAAGAATGTTTTCAGCGGCATTATTGGCTTGTTACTTCCCGGAGGCGTGGGAGTTTGCCGACGTCGTTTCATTGCCTAAACCAGGCAAGGACTGCAAATTCCCGCAGAACAGGCGGCTCATCAGTCTGCTTAGCAGTGTAGGAAAACTATTTGAGAAAATCATTCTGCAGCGATTGAAAGCCTTCGGGAGAGATCATCGAATTGATCCCCGACATCCAATTTGGATTTCGGAACCGTCATTCAACGGTACACCCAGTCCTGAGCCTAGTGTAGGACATGACAGAGAGCTTTAATCAAAGGGAGATCACGCTAGCTGTACTCATGGATGTAGAGAAGGCGTTTGATAAGGTCTGGCTCGCCGGCCTTATTTACAAATTG
This sequence comes from Timema douglasi, assembly GCA_901482245.1. Lineage (NCBI taxonomy): Eukaryota > Metazoa > Arthropoda > Insecta > Phasmatodea > Timematidae > Timema > Timema douglasi. Next base: position 99,587 of record CABEEJ010002548.1, read on the forward strand.
ATCCAGGCCAAATTCCCAAGGGTTTATGTACATCTAATCAAGAGCTTTCTAACTGGACCACACTTTCAAGTCAAGATGGAAGGTAAAAGGTCACCTCTTCATAGTATCAGGGCGGGGGTGCTACGGGGGTAGGCACTCTCACCGTTCCTATACACTGTGTATGTTGCTGACATCCCCACCGACCCGATGATCAAGACTCGGCTCTTCGCAGATGATATTCTGTTCTACATTGCCAACAGGAACGTGAAGTAAGCTCATCTCCGCCTGCAGTGGTACCTTGACGAGTTTAGCAGTTGGCTGGAAAAATGGAGGATAAAGGTCAACGCAGAGGAATCTACAGCCATGATAATTACGAAGAGGAGACCCCAAGCCCCACCCCAGCTTGTAGTGTTGGAAGGAGGCTATCCCCTACAAGAAGTCAATGAAATACCTCTGGGTGACTTTAGATTCCAAACTCACATGAAAGGAGCACGTAGTCTACACAAGGAACAAGGCAATGGGGGCCTTCATTGCAAATTACGGCCTGTTCAAGAGCACAGTGCTGGAAAACAACATCAAGCTGCTGCTGTTCAAAAGCTTAGTACAACCTATTCTGGTATATGGATGCGAGGCGTGGGGGTATGATTCCGATTCAATGCTAGATATTCTACAAGTAGTGCAAAACAAAGTACTTAGGTGTATCTTAGGTGTGAACACCCAAACTAACAATGCACACATACACGCTACCACTGATACAAACAAGCCCGTGAGGTAGAAGACAACGCCATAGTTAGAAGACTCGGCCAGTACGACATCCGAGAGCCAAGGAAATACAAGAAACCCCGGCTCGAATGAGCAAAACACCTACTCCACACCTTCCCAATCAACCCCTTCCTACTAACCACTCCTGTTTCTCAGCATTGCCAAATTCTTGGGTCCTCATCCCCACACTTCCCCAAAACTAAAATCATTTTTCTTCACACCTGCACTTTTACCAAAGCCATGTTCACTTAGTGTCTAATTTAATTTTATGTATTTTCTTTCAGCTTGACTAGATCTTACTTACACACTACACCAAACTCACTTCGGGCCTAACTGCGCTTGGTTTCCATCACAGTGTACGATGGCTTGAATTAGCAACTTCACAAGAACACTGTCACTCCCAACATACAAACCTTCACCCTCCAACTCCATTTTCCCTTCACCGCCAATTTACACTTTTAGAATTAGAGGTTATGATCTGTGACTACAGATTGGTACTTTAGGCATAAACAAGCCGCATACCCCTCTGAAAATCGTTTTTGACATTCAGAGCGAGTAGTTCAAGGCAAACAAGGGAGCGAGCGGGTATTTTGAGCGAGGGGTAATTTTTCGTTAGGGGTTTGGCTATATCATGAAGCCTTTCAAGCACCAGGTTTGATTACTCTGTGGAATAGGTGAATATGAGGTAAACAGGATTGCTGAATTGTTTCAGCAATTTCTGGAGAAAGAATGGAAAAAAACTATACATCTTTATAGTATTGGGTTCAAAAGTGTGGGTTGAGTCGTTGAAGAAGGGGGAGAGATGAAGTATATCCATCACGTAGGTGGGCTAGCAAACGTATCAAGTTCATTCAGTAAGTTCATTCATGCAACTTTATCTCATTTTGGGAATCAAACCTGGGACCCCTGGAAGAATAGGTGACCTTCTGCTTCCGCATGATAAGAATCAAACCTGGCACCCTTGGCTCCATAGATTAACTCTCTGTGCTTCCATCATTCCTGGAATCCAACCCAGGAGCCCTGAATGAGTAGCTAAACACGCTTCCAATTAGCTGTATAGTAGCGAGAGGAGAAAGAGGAGAGGGGGTGGAAGAAAGGGTGGGAGGTAGGTGCCGACATTTGATCAAGCTCACACGCAGCGCTAGTTGAGTTGTACGCCACTAGAGGAAAGATGGTGGGCCGGGGATGGTAGTCAAAGAGCAGTGAGGGAAAGTAGGGGCGACCAGATGATTAGGAGAGATAAAAGGGGAAGCTGATCAAACTATTCCGAACTCTAGTCGTAACTGTAGGCCAGAGAGTGGAGTCCGGGTGGGGGCGGCGTCATAGTCCACCATCTTGCTCAGCCAAACTCCTTCTTTCTACTCTACTAAAGTGTATAAGGATTCTGACTTTGCAAGTGACATCATTGACAGAAAGAGTGATGTGTCTAGTGTGTTTCTCATAAAACTAAATGGTAATGTTATAGCTTGGTGTTCCAAAAAACCATCAAAATACCTGTTTTAAGTATTCGTGAGTCTGATTTTATGGCAATCTCAGCCTGTATGTCTGAATGTTTATTTTTGGATAAACTTGTGGAGTAGATTTTTAGGTCTGTTTATCCAATTTTGATGTATGAGGATAGTCAGGGATGAATCAAGATGTACAATGTACTAAGAACATTTATGTAAAACACCGTTTTATTAAATATCCGGTCAACAATAGTAGCTTTAAAATAGAATATTATTCAACTAATGATCCATTTAATATTAATGATGACAAAAGCTTCGTCAGTAACAAAATGTGAGTATTTTAGAAAATATGTGAATATTAAAAAAAAATGTATTGTGACTAAAATTTATGCTCTTGGTTGCGGTATTGTAAAATTGAAGAGGGGCATTACAGAATAGAAGAGAGGTATTGTTGAATTGAAGGGGGGTATTGTAGAATAGAAGAGAGGGATTGTTGAATTGAAAGGGGGTATTGTAGGATAGAAGAAAGGTATTGCTGAATAGAAGAGCGTTATTGTAGAATAGAAGAGAGGTATTGTTGAATTGAAGGGGGGTATTGTATAATTGAAGGGGGGTATTGTAGAATAGAAGAGAGGTATTGTTGAATTGAAGGGGGGTATTGTAGAATAGAAGAAAGGTATTGCTGAATAGAAGAGAGTTATTGTAGAATAGAAGAGAGGNGGTATTGTAGAATAGAAGAGAGGTATTGTTGAATTGAAGGGGGGTATTGTAGAATAGAAGAAAGGTATTGCTGAATAGAAGAGAGTTATTGTAGAATAGAAGAGAGGTATTGTTGAATTGAAGGGAGGTATTGTAGAATTTAAGGGGGTATTGTTAAATTTAAGGGGGGTATTGTAGAATAGAAGAGAGGTATTGTTGAATAGAAGAGAGTTATTGTTGAATAGAAGAGAGGTATTGTTGAATTGAAAGGGGGTATTGTAGAATAGAAGAGAGGTATTGTTGAATTGAAGGGAGGTATTGTAGAATAGAAGAGAGTGTAGCATGTCAATCGGTTAGATTGGACATCTACAATTAAAAAAATTCTATAATTCATTAATTTATGCAAGAAATAAACTATATTCGCATATTTAATTGAGTCTACTCTGAAGATGCAGTCTAATAAATATACGTTTCTCCCTACCTTCAAACATTCAAACACGTGGTTGGTAAAAAATACTGACTTTTGTTAAATACGGGAGTAGATATCAAAGAAGAGAATTAATATTAACATAGTTATGAATAAAAATACTTTAACGCACTGCTTTTCTCATTGGATTAAGTCAAAAAGATTTACTTACGCCGGCCATGCGGTTAACATGAAAAAATAGTAAACTACATCTATATCACCAAATATTATTAAAATAATAATGGATCCTGAATCGCATAATTAAAACAGATATATTTTAATATAATATGACTTGGTTAGTACTCACATCTTCAGGATGTCTGCTGATTCCTTTCTCCCACATATGAAGCTCAATAAAGCTATTCATTGATGGCCGTTCCACGTGCTATCTTAACTAGATCTGTTAAAGTGAAGTTGTGCGTGTGACTATCGACGCAAATATCTTCTCATCAAGGACCCTGATGGTAAACCAAGGAAGCTTCTCCTACCTTTCCTCGGTAAGTGAATTTTCTTGTTAATTCTCTCTTCCTGCCCGCCCTCCTCCGCAGTTTTATTTTCTATGTTCTTATGTTTATCATTCTTTCTGCTTTCTTCCATTCGTATCAGGTTGAGTACTATATAAGAGGCCGCGTCCCAGCACACCATATAGTCATTTACTGTATCTCTGCATTGAAGGAAGGACTCCAGGTTCGTCACGACAACTATGAAGATGGAGGCGTCGGATAAACCGCCACCTTAGACAGGATGACAGTTTTCAATAACCTCCTATGAAGTCAAGGCCGTGGGATTCACCGCAGCTATGGATAGAACCACAGACTTTGATGTTTTAAGTATTCTACAGTAATCGACGAGTCTTTATGACTTAGATAATTTTGTTTATAAAGATGAGTTATATCTGATTGCACCCCTTTAGTTTTTTATATTGTCGGAGACAATTTTCCTTTTGATAGTAGTTCTAGTTGACCATTAATCACTTTCAAGTCTTGTTGACTTGCTAACTCAAGCTTTAATTTATTTTGTATTAAATGTTGTGTCCTTCAGAATGCGGGACGAGTCCCTTTAATACTTGTTTTTCAAATATTGTAATTCAGTACTTTAGTCTTTGTTGAGATATATATATGCCTCCGGCGTAGAAAAGTTATAATGTCTTGATTAGGGACTTATAATATTCCACTAGTTCCTTTAATATATATTTAAATCAGAATTTGTCATGACGCCTTGTACGGCGTGAGCATCAGTTCAATTTATGGATGGCTATCCCCAGGATGTCTGTTTTGTTTACCTTATTACAGTTCAGTTGATAGAAACCAGTATTTTGGGTTGGTCAAGTAATCACGCTTCACGTGCAGTATTAGTTTCGGTGCGCAACCCAGGGAGTTGCACTAGAGTCATAGTGGGGTCCGCACAAATAATACCCTTTCACTCTAACCTTTCAATCGATTTATAGTTTTTGTGTTCTTAAGGCTCATGCCTTTAGAATTTTATGTACTATTGAATGCCCTGGCAGTACCAAAGAAGAATGTGACCAGCCATAGTACTTTTGATGACACCTGTTTCTTAGCCATCAGCTGCTGTTATTAACAGCTGATTATCCTAAGTGTTTAATGGATAATATTTTGGAGGCCCCATCAAGCACAGCCTGGTTTAAAGTTACATGTATACCTTGTCATATATTTTTCTATTAGTAATTATTGAATTGTTCTACTTTATAGAATTTACTTCTACCTGTGGCCTAACGTTTACGCAGCCCTAGTAGCCACAGTCTGATTGGACCAAAACCCTTAGTCGTTTCGTCTACATTGTTGTAAACCATTGCTATCTTAACTATTGTTTTTTCTATCAGTAAATCTATTTGTTTCTCAATCAATGTTCTTTTCAATTATACAATGTATGTAACCTGTAAAACAAGTAGGTACAAACTGCGCCAATTCTACCTGTGGCCAATTAAATCCTTACATGTCAACTAGACATACTATCCATTCGAAAGAAAATCGTCTCCGACATTATACAAAAAACTAAAAAGGTTGCAAACAGATATAGCTTATCTTTATAACAAAAATTAGATTCTAAGTCATAAGGACTCATCGATTACTTTACAATATTTAATAAATCGAAGTCTGTGGTTCCGTCCATAGCTGCGGTGAATCCCACGGCCTAGACTTCATAGGTGGTGTTGAAACGCGTCATCCTGTCTAAAGTGGCGGTGTATCTGACGCCTCAATCTTCATGGTCGACGTGACGATGCTGGAGTCCTTCCTTCAATGCAGGGATACAGTAAACTGACTATATTGTGAACCGGGACGTGGGTCCTTATATAGTTCCCAACCTCATACGAATGAAAGAAAGCGGAAAGGATGATAAACATAAGAACATAGAAACGAGAGATGCAGACGAAGGTGGGGAGAAAGAGAATTTAACAAGAAAAAAACCACTTGCGGGGAAAAGGAAATAACAAATTTCCTTGGTTTACCACCAGGGTCGTTGATGAGCAGTAGATCTTTGCGTCGATGCCCGACGCATTTCTTCTCTTCAACAGATCTAGTTATGATAGCACGTGTGGCGGCCATAATTGAATAGTTTTATGCTTCACATGTGGGACAAATAAATCTATAGACATCTTGAAGAGCTGAGTAAACACCAAAGCATATTATAATCAAATAAATCTGTTTTAATTATGTTATTCAGGATCCGTTATTATTTTTATAAGAATTTGTCATATAGATGCATTTTACTATATTTTCTTGTCAACAGCATGGCAAGCGTATATGAATTTATCCGACATCATCCCATGGGAAAAGCAATGCGTTAAAGTGTTTTATTCATAACTATGATTATATTAATCCTCTTCTTTGATATCTACTCCAGTATTTATCAAAAGACAATATTTTTGAACAAGCACGTGTTTGAATGTAGGGAGGAACGTAATTTTATTAGACTGCATTTTCGGAGTAGACTCAATTAAATATGTAAATATAGTTTTCTTTCTTGCATAAATCATTAAACTATTGATTTTTTTAATTGTAGCTGTCCAATCTATTTGATTGACATGCTACAGTATGTGGGTGTATATATAGGTATGTATGTATGTATGTGGGTGTATATATATGTATGTATGTATGTATGTGGGTGTATATATGTATGTATGTGGGTGTATATATATGTATGTATGTATGTATGTGGGTGTATATATGTATGTATGCATATATGTATGTATGTGGGTGTATATATTTGTATGTGGGTGTATATATATATGTATGTGTATGTATGTATGTGGGTGTATATATATGTATGCATGTATGAATGCGTGTATGTGTGTATGTATGTATGTATGTATGCGTGCGTGTGTGTATTTATGTATATGTATATCTATATATAGATATACATGTATATACATATTTATAGATATATACATATTTGTGTAAATATATACCATATATATGCATACAATATACATTGTACCCAAATGTCCAATTTTCGAGAAAGCCAGTGCCGAATGGAGGCGAGCTCCCAATCCCTGAGCCGCCCTATAATTGGCAATATTTTGTCTTACCTGAAAAAGAGGAGTAAGAAGAACCAACTATGTTCATCCCATGACCTTAACTTTGACAGATCAAGATCAAGAACAGTTAGAGTGAGTTAAATGATCCGGTTGATATTATATTTCCAAGAAGTAAACATAACTTTGTGGCTCAATATTGCAGTAGTGGAAATTGCTGGTTGAAGACACAAGAATATCCATCTGAAGGAAGAGACGATATATCTTCAAGCTACTACAGATTGCAGTATTTTCTTTGCGTCTTCAGATCTAGCACAACTTTAAAGAATGGAGACTGTTCGCTAATTTGTCAAAATTAAGATTTAAAGTTGTTTTGTAAATCAATGGGAACCTAAAACTATCCATATGGTACCTGATGTGGATTCAGTAAGACATACGCCCCCCTCTCCCCTTTTCCCTTGATCAGATCCACACTAAAACTGAAGACGAGATCCCTCTAGCAGAACCCAGAGGTACTGCAAGCTGATCGGAGCCGCCGAGAGCGTCCTATCTTACCCTTGTTTGTGCCCACCTTCATGGCGGACTGAGAACCACCATCCCATTTCTCTGAATTAGTTTTAGGTTGTTTTGTATTTATACCTGGTTTATTTTGTATATCCAGGCTTAGTTTAAATTTTAAATAAAATAGGTAAATTAATTTAAGTAATATAGCAACGCCATTTAGTCCGTAAGTAAAATAATAAGAATGTAACATTTACTTGTAATTTTAATACTCACTGATGCTATGTCTTTGTATGTGCACAAATTGCACCTAAATGTAAGTTTGATCATTTGAACACGAGTTAGATCACCTCGGGATCTCAATGCTAAACCTGAGAGAAGTGGGACTCAAAGAGTCCCTGTGATAGTGTGTGAGGGAGTTTTCAGTGTGAACCCCTTCATGGCCACCAAAGCACTCAGCCGCGGCTCGGAGGTGGATCTCCGAATAAAATGGTCCTCCAACAGGGTGACGTTCTCCGTCTTCATCCTGGAGGACAGGACCATTCTTTTGGAGAGACTCATCTCTCAGGGGTATCAACCCTATACTTTCCCGCTGGACAGCGAGAGAGACGGGCGGCTCGTGATCCAAGGTCTCCCGTTGTGGACCACCGCTCAGGACATCCATTTTGAGCCGACTGAAATGGATTACGCTGTGAGGAGCGTTACACGCTTGGGTGCGCGCGCTGCCGGCCAGGCTCAGCCGGAAGAGCCGTATCCTTTGTTCCTTGTTACTCTGGTTGGACGCCAGCAGTTGCAAGGCTTGGCTAAAGAGACGGTTATCAAGAAAGTGCGTGTCACTTTCTAGATTTTCCGGAGAAAGAACCTGGCCCAGCAGTACCATCGTTGCCAAGGGTTTGGAAAGCCCTCCGCATCCTGTTTTAGGAGCAAAAAGTGTGTCAAGTGCGGGGGTTCATACCCTTCAGCGGCCTGCGAGCGTCCAAATGCACCAATTGTGGGGGCCCTCACTCTGCAAATGCCAGCATCTGCGAGGTGCGAAAACTGTTTTTTGACTCACGCAAGCGCTCGACTCCCGTCGGCGCACCGTCGCTATCTA
>CABEEJ010002549.1:0-26913 GCA_901482245.1 Timema douglasi
GTTAAATTTCAACGTCTATAAAACTAAACAAAAAAGATAGAAAAGCTATAAATACATATGTTTTGTACCTAGAATAATATTTATATTAATTTAATTATGTTCATAAAAATATTCATACTAGGCCAATCAAGCCCGTGCGAATCCATAATTATTTTCAATTTAAAATTGAATTCGAATCTTGGCTGACTTGAATCAAATCCAAATCAAATCTCATGCTCGAAAAAATTTGAATCGAGTAAGAATTGAACCTAATGCTAGTTTTGTTTTATCAAATCAAATCCCATACGAATCCGTTGCCTAAAAAATGGTTTTAGTATTTTATTTTAAAAATAGGCTCAAATCTGATTCAAACAATTTATTTTAAGCTTACTATCACAATGTTTCAAATAGAATCCATTTTGAATATTTCACTATGTTAAGTTTCCGAGTTCCAATCCAATCATGAAATATTTCTAAATATGATTGTATTTATATATACATTTTAGGTTTATTAAAACAAATTATGTCACGCAATAACACTAATCTCAAAGGGTGACACATCAATTAAAGAAACCACCTTTTATTTCAATCAATATGCAAAGGTTGATTAATATTTTTTTTTACAAGGTGGAACTAGCTACTTTTTTTTAAATGGAATATCCACTGTCACGACTAACTGTAAGCCATGTGATTCCTTTACGACCTGGAACTCGAGCTAATATCTTTATTCACTAGACTACGCCACTGGTTTCTGGTGTGATTGTGTTTATTTGCAAGTAAGAATTATAAACTCAAATTTTGAGCTGAATTATTCAAATCCGAAAATGTATTTCTTTAGATTCGAAATTTCAAATGGAATTCATATCTTTCCAATATTAATATTTTAAATTTTAAATGGAATCCTAAAAATATTCTAAATCTCGAATTGAATCCGAATCCTACTACAATTCGGACTCGGACTTGAAATTTCTAATATTCGCACGGGCCAACATATTATTATTATTACTATTATTAGTATTAAAAATCATTTTTATACTTGTTAATGACATCTAATCTATGTAAACTACTTAGGACATTCAACAACATGGAACGTACACAAGGAGATTTTTTTTTATTACTAAACATTGGTTCCCAATTTAGTGCTTGTATGAAAACAAATAATATATTCTATTGCTGACACTACTTTTTATAGCTATATATTTTTTAATCAAAGATAGTCTTAGTGGGATTTATTTGTAATAAACTATGTAGCTAACTTATAAGTTATTACAGTGCAATTATTATTTGGATTGGATCCAAGACCGTTCACAGGTATGCGTTTGAATATAATAATATAAATTACACCTTGACACGAGCTCTATTCCTTTGTATAACTGTGATTTTAAACCATATTTTAATAATTTTTGATATATTATTGTTAAATGAAATAAGTTTTTAAAAATGGAATAGGCTCTAATGCCAAATTAAAATAGATTAATGTAAATTTATGTGGACTTAGTGTTCGTTTCCCACCATATCTGAGATAGTTATCATGGTGAAATTAGGTTTTTTCCCCCTACAAAGTGATACATTGACGGGGGGGAGCTCCGTTTGTAGCTTTTATATGATTACTTTTGGGTGTTTCATGTTCAGGTTCAGAATATTCACGTTTAAAGTATAAGGTCCATAGATGTACATAAATTTAAAATTAAAATTAAATAATATGGCCTAGAGGTATTAAATTTGTTGGGACACTTGAATTGAATTTTAGTAGACTATGTTCTATAGAGAAAACGAGGATAGGGGTGTAGGGGGTTCGTAATTATATGTTTACGTTTATGAAACTACGGGCATGGGAGACTATGTTCCGTATGAATGAGAGCATTGTGTATCAATCTGAAAAATAGAAAAACAAAATTAATATTAACTAATGCAATAATATTTTTCTAGTGAAAAATGTAATATACTCAATTATTTACTTCCCATATTTTCTAGCTGCACCGTAGGGTGCCTCGGTACCCCATTTAGAACTTATGGCTTAGACTATAGAGAAGAGATTCTCAAAATGTGGTATGTGTACCTCCGCAGATACGTGATGTAACAGTGAGTTTTTTTAATAATAAAATAGTTGATGATATTAGTAAGTCTGATAGAACAATTAACGCAGATTTTGATGTAAAGTGATTGCATTTATAATACTTTCTTTCCGTCTGGTTTTGTTTAACCTACCTTTGGGGCATTATTAACATTTGGAACGACCGTTTATACTTTGCAGAACAACAAATATGTATTTCCATTTACTACATGAATAGCTGAAAGGGTTACGTTGGTTAGGAGTCGTTCTTAAATCAAGTTAGGCCTTTTGTCATGATTTTCAACCCCCCCCCCTCCCCTAACCCTACGTAATGTATCTTAAGATGTTCCATGACACTCCCCATAAAAATCTTTATGTAAGATAAATTATATCAAATGAAAAATAAAAGTTATCAACATATGTATATTGCTAAAAAAAAATCACCGCGTTTTACTTCTCGTATGAGCTGAATGCATGTATATTAATGGCGAAATTGTGGTGGTGGTGATGAAGGCAGAATGAATTAAAGAAATGTACCCACATTTGCGTGGGAGAGTAGAAGGGAAGGATGGAATAAGATCTCCTCAAAATAACCTCAGCAGGGATTTGAACCCCCAGATAGAAGCATCTAGCTGGTTGGGATGGATAAGCTAATTTTTCTGCTTGAGAGTATGATTGTATCTTGACGTTTTATCTCCCCAAGTTTAGTCAAACTTGGCCGCCTACACAAAATATTTACAGTCGGCACTACATTTCTTACCACTATCAGTTCTAGGAAAAGTTTGCTTGCGGCCTTGACTGATTACCGGTCAGCCAGCCTCCAAATTATTTAAACAAACCAGTAATTCTGCCAACCTGATGGCTGGAGTTTTCCAGTTTGTATAACGTTAGCAACGACATCTATTTTGAGAGCTGAAAGCTTAACACACCGCCAGAGAGGATAGGCAGAGCCTTAATGATTACCCCTTTTCTTTGAATAAAACCCTGCACTGGTAATAAGATAAATAACAGCTGTTGGGATTTTAGTATTTTTGTTGGTGTATCTGTAACATAGATCTAATTAAATAAATCTTTGTGTATTTTTTGAGAATTAAGTTTTAAAAAGCATAACTCTGTAGCATTCAGCGACATGAGTGTACGAATAAAGAAATTAAACTCACCCCATCATAATGCAGCTGATGTCAACAAAGAAAACTAATGCGACTTGCTATCAAAACACACCTACTCACCCACGCGTTGGATGTAATACTGAACCCCTATTGTGTATTAGATTTTATCCAAAGATCATAGTGACAAAGATCTTTTGTTGTGAAGATGTTCTACTCACCCCTAGTTTAGGAGGAGCTTTGGACTGAAAAGAACATTCTCGATGTATATTTTCATGCACGTGTGTGGCTCACGAATGTTCCATGTGTGCCCATAAACCCTTTTTCCCGTCGTTCCTTTTCTGGGTTGCGTTGAATATATAGTGGCGTTTGAGCGTTCAGACGTCACTCTTGGGCGTGATCAGATTGGGAGCAGGAGAAGCTCTAGCTTTGTGTAATATAAAATGTAAGGTCAAAATTTCCTTTCGGCTTCATTAATATTTCTTATTTATATCATGTAAACTTCTCATTCAAAATTCTTTTTCGATAATTTAATCTTAAATTTATAATAATTGAGAATAGGCTCGACTTCACTTCTAAGGCTATTAGTTGCACGATGGAGACATTTGTATCAATGATAGATCTTCTTTTTTGGTTCTTCGATAAATAAAGAACTATCGACTATAAACTTTAGGATGTTTACGATATGTTACCATTGGCAAAAGAGTCGTTTTTGAATCTCATGAATTTTGATTATTCGGTCTCTTGATAATACATTTAAATATCTTTATGAGTTCAGTAAAGCTTCTAGAATTAAATGATAGTTCTTTTATCCATGACGTCTCAACGTTAACTTTTGCAATTTATTGTTGTTATGACAAAATGGGATAATTGTTAGTAAAAATAAAAGAAGGAACGTATATATTTGGGTAGAATTCAAAGTTAGTATTAACATATGAACTCGTAACTAATTTTCTAGATATTGTTTTTAAGTTATCAATGCCATTTTACAGTATTGGGTTAATTTATGATAATGGCGATTATTCTAAAATATTAAAATTTGTTTAGTAATATAAACCATGCTGGTTTTCCCTAAATATATTCATATATATATATATATATATATATATATTGCTTGCATACGCTAATGATGTCTCAAATATTTCGTAAATGTCAATTTTGTCATATTATATAATTATATATATTTCTCAAAAGATTGATTGCCTGTTAAATAAATACCAACTATAAACTATTTACTATTCTTATTCATAACTTTAATCCACCATATCCTAGGTATTTTATTTTATGTGTGTTATTGATTGAGTCTTTATTCTGGTGTACCTTTTTTTAGAGATTAATTCTTCGTTCTTTTAACTATCTCTGGAGATAGACCGTTCTCTTATTGAACTCAGCAACGGGCGGGAGTTGCGGGGTCTGAGTCTTGAATGTTTGTCCACAGACAATAAAAGCAAAGAACTCCAAGCACTCGCTCCTATTGCCATTTTTTGCCCCGTTATATTTTGTTATATTTGGACCTCCTGTAATCCCCTTAATCTTGTTAAGGATGGTTCACCACAAATATGTGATTATATTAAGAGATTTAGCTTGAGTAAATTTTTATATTTAAATAATAAGGTTTTACTTTAAATTAGGTGAGTTCTATATATTTGTTATTATGATGTGCTATTTGATATATAATTTATTTTCCAAATCCCTCTTAATATGTTGTATGAATGGTTAAGTACCCCCACAATATTTAATATTTGATTAAAAATTTAGTCTACTTAGGCCGAAGGGTATCAAACCATAGCTTAAATGCATTTAAAAAACTTAGAAAATCATTAAATTTATATTATGCTAATTCCATATTAAATCAATAAGCAAAAAAAAAATCTCACCCAACCATTTTTGATTTTATTGAAACTTGGTATATTTGTACTAATCATTGATATAAACAAACTTTTTTTTCAGTAAGGCCCTACCATTACACTTACAAAAATATTAGGAATCCGATAATACAAAATTCAAGAATAGGCTATTAAAAAGACTTTGCTTAGTGAACAATTCAAAACCAATTTGACCTAACTGGGAATCGAGCCCTGATCTCCCCGTTTTCAGCAGGCCAGTCTATCACAAGAGTGACGCCTTGTATAATTTGGCCACTGAATCAGGCTATAATTGTAAATTGATGATGTTACTATTTTCATGGGGTGAAAGAATATTACCTAAGTTTTTACAAGCAAATAAGATTATTCTCACTATGTAACTAGTAGACTAGAAACATAAAAAAATAACAGGTCTAGGACAGGGATGCAGAATATGTTCAGAAAAGGAGCATCCTGACAGGGTACTGGCCATAATCACGACAGTCGTCGATGCGATAAAACATCATGGAAGGTCAAGACATTTGCACCCTCAAAGCAAAGCCGGCGAAACCACTCGACAGCACCGGTATTTTCAATACTTTGTTCCCGCTGGACGTAGTCGATGCCAAACGAGTCATCGTTGACATGAGCGTTAAGAACAATTTTACGTCCTATGTCCACCCAGAAAAATGCGAAGGGAATAGTGTGCTGTTTAACCGTATAGAGTGGCAAGAATCGGGCAACTACAAGTCGGTCATATCAACGTTTTTCAGAAACACGCAGCCTCCTCAGAAGATTAGTCTGACTAATCATGAGATCTCTCTGAGATGAGATGCATGTGTGGTGACCGTATGGTCATCATCAGCGAGAAACAAGATGGCGGACTCAAATGGGTCTCCTATCTAGCACCTCGCTGGGTGCATCTTTGTGAGGTGTGGGACCTCATCGGCGTCACCGTCGACCACTGGGATATATATATATATATTCGACAGCCGTTGCACGATATTGCAACGATTTGATCGGCACACTCGTTGTGGGTGTTTGCGACACGCTAACAGAATCAGTGGATATCATCAATCTAGAACAGCCTACGGTGGAAACGCACATCAGAAACCTGAATCTTATCAGTGCTATTTACTATTCAAGTCGTCGGTTTGAACTATTACATGCTGGATTGTAAACTAAAAATTATTTTACTAACACATCTAAGAGACACTAGAAAAACGCATGAACGAATATATGAGTCATTCCCGTAAAAGTGTATTGTAAATATTATTTATGTCTGTGAAACCTTTAATGTATAATAAATATTATGTATATCTGGGAAACCTTTAATATATAATAAATATTATGTATGTCTGCAAAACCTTTAAAGTATAATAAATATGTGTTTTGTAATAGCGTGTTTTATTCACGCAAAACCAGTATGTCTCTTACACGTAGTGTAATCATATACGAGTCTCAAGTTGTCGAGCTGCTAACCTAATACATCCTTATATGTCAACTAGCCAATTTTAGTAGACTTTTGTGAGGGATAATGGCCCCTAACTGAGAAATATAAATCATTGTGACGTTTCCATCTGGAGAGAGAGGCCCCTGATTGTGTATGATAAGATCTGTGTCAATGCTCCCATTATTATTGTCTTGTAAACCCCACCAAACTGGTGCCAGGTTTACCTTGACATCACAGGAAAAAAACCATTACTACATAGAAGGGGAAGGTTGCGACATCATTCAAGGTCGTAATCTATTCCTGTCTTGTCGAGCCACCAAACTGGCACCAGTCATCAGGGAAAATACATTGCCACATAGATGGGGAGGGTTGCGACATCATTCAAGGTCGTGTTCTATTTTCGTCTTGTCGGCCATTAAACTTGCGCCTCTGATAAGTCATTAGGGTTGCGACAGTTCTATGACGTCATCAGGAAAACCCATTGCTGGTAGTAGGGCTGGCAGGGTCACTGACGTCATGCTCTAGCTCAAGGTTTCAAGGTCACTATCTATTCCTGTCATGTCGAGCCGCCAAAATGGCACCAGTCATCGGGGCAACCCATTGCCACATAGAAGACCAGAAATAAACCTTTGCGGCATTCAAGGAGGACAACAGGTCGCTATCCCCATGTCGTCATGTAAATAATCAGAGGAGAAATTCAGGTCAGACAGAAATATACTGGCACCAGGTATGAGTCACCAGGGAAAACCCAGGGGAGAGTGTTGCGACATAACACGCAATGATGAAATTTAGGTCAGACGGAAATAGACTGGCACCAGGTTTGAGTCACCAGGGAAAATCCCGGAGGGAGTGTTGCAACATATTATGCAATGATGAAATCAAGGTCAGGCGGAAATAGACTGGCACCAGGTATGAGTCACCAGGGAAAATCCAGGGGGGAGTGTTGCGACATATCATGCAATGATGAAATCCAGGTCAGACGGAAATAGACTGTCACCAGGTATGAGTCATCAGGGAAAACCTGGGGGGAGTGTTGCGACATATCACGCAATGATTACGTCATATTACTCGGGGTCAAAGGTCAAATTGGGACCATACGCCGATCCATCTACTATGAAAGATTGTCCTTTCATCAAACTTCGAATAACATCGAGCGGCGTTCAATTGTCAACATTTCTGGGGAAAATCCATTCTAAATATCTTTTAGAGCAGGGTTGTTGAAACTAAATAATTTCTGAAACAGCACCCCCACTAATTTTAGCTACAAGCCACTACTGGATAACACCAGGGCCGACATTAAAGAAAAAGAAAATGTATTAAATTGCCAAAGTGAGTGTCTTAGACAATAGCAATTTCAGTAACTTAAAGTAAAACCACTGAAATATTAATAAATTGAAATGTATATAATTAAAATCTAAAACTCACCAATTTTTTCATGTTTGATTGAAACATGTTGTTTTACAGAGTTGGGCGAAAATAACTAAACGATCTATGCTGTGAAAAGTGATGGACAATGTGCTGAGGTTTGACGGGACGTCCAGTGAAGCTCATCTGATTAACATTATCTTAAAAAAGTGAATAATTGTAGTACGTAGCTTGCTTTTATTAAGATAGTAAATACTTACTTTTCAATTAATTTTTCAAGTTACTAATCGTATTTTTGTTTCGGCCACACCCTATATTTTTCTAGCCAACATATTGATGTTCGGTTCATAATGTTGTCTTCAACAGCACACGAGATGAAACAAGATGACCGTTGACTTCATACAGTTCACAATTATTACATTACATTGAATGACAGATCTGTAGAGAAAATATTGGTAAAAGTTTTATTCAATGTTATTTTTTTTACCACCCAAACCATGTTCGCGTGCCATCTAGTGGCACGCATGCCATAAATTTGCCATCCCTGTTCTAGAGGCATCCAATTTTCAAATATTTTCCAACTCTTTCCTTTTTGCTTGAGCAGTAAAGCCTCCCTTTTTCATCCACCAGACCCAATATGACAAAAGATAACTCTAGTTGGAGAAAAAAACTAAATTTGCAACTCTGATCTCCGTAAGAAATGTTAGCGCATTTCTTCTTAAAACTATCCTCATTTATTCTTCCTTGATTTTTTACTATTTTTTTCACGCGGTGTATCAATACCCATTAGGATTACATTTTTATACTAATTACGCCAATGTGTTTGAGGTGAGAAAGGATAAATTTAGAGGAAGTGTAGCCACATTTGTGCGAGATAGGGTGAAAAACCATTTAATGGAAAACCACCCTTAGTACACCTGACTGTGATCTGAACCTTGATCTCCCAGTCATCAGCAGTACCTTTCTATTACGAAAATGACGCCTTAGACAGTCTGACCACTGAAGCGGGTTTTCCTTCCTTGAATTAAGGTGTTACTTACTTAAAACACATCACAAAAAGAACCCGGCGCTTGGTCAAGGTGGACCGTGAGAGACAACTAATGATGATGATGATGATGATGATGATTAGATAAGAGTCGTACGTGACCATGCGTGTCGGTGAGTGACGATGAGGGACCAATTCACAGTCCACCGTTTTACACCCACAGTTCGGACAAAAGAAATGAAAGCACGCAGCCAATTAACCAGTTCTGGTATAATTCCTCACATCTCACAGCAATAAGTTCTCCACTACACCCAATATCATCGCTGAGGGAACTGCAGGTCTTGAGGAGTTAAGCTTTATCTTCTCTCACTCTCTATCAGTTATTATTATTATTATTATTATTATTATTATTAGCACCGCGTCTTACTACCCGTTCAGTTATACGCACTTACGCTAATGTGTAATGGTAGGGTGATTGTGAGATGAAATGGAGGACCTACAGTTTAACGTGGGATCCGAGCCACGGTGGTGGCCTGGAATTTCACACATTCACAAGATGTCTTGTCAGAGGTGAAGGGAGGGTTTGGTAATCAGATAAATCTGTGCCGGGACCGAGGATTGAACCCTGGCCGCCAGCATCTCTATCAGTTAAATGTTGCCAAATCCCCTCATGCTCGGTCATGTCGGAGGGTGGTGTGCTGGAGAAATAGGAGCTACAGTAGCACCGTGGCTTCTTTAGTGCTGACTGACAGTTCACAGCTGACTTCTGACAGTCAACATTTAGGTACATACCTAAATTTTGACTGTCAGAAGTGACAGCTGCTAAACACATGATTTTGCAGATCATATGGTTCGGCGTAGGGATACATAATTTAGTCTGGTAACTTTTCAAAACCATCAGCTGTCAGGTGTGAGCTGTCACTCAGCACCGAAGACGCAATGGGGTTACTGTACTGGCAACTTCGACCAACCATCGTTGCGAAACTTGTCTTATATTTGAGGGAAGATTTACCACACGAAAACTAGAGTATAACAACGCTGTTTCCCAATAGTGATTTGGCAGTTCCCTTAGCGATGATATCCAGTGTACTTCATGTTACGTTTCAAACACTATAGTCCGATTTTCATAGGAAAAGCTTTTTAGATTGATACAATAATTATTTCTTAGTTTAAAATTGGAAACATTTTACTAAACTATTACTGCTATGTTATAGTTATTGATAATATCTATCAAAATTTTCAAAAGTGACAGCTGCAGGTCACATAACATGACGTATGAATACGTGAAAGTAGATCTAGTAGTTTTTCCAGCTGTCAGATAAGGTTTTTCCTATGAACATTGGACTATATCTAGGGTATTTCCTATAGTTTATTGGTCAATTGGGGATTGATTGGGCGAGTGCACTTACTATTTACGTGACGTCCACTTAACGTAAGAGTTGTCGAAAGAGGAGCACTCAGTTTACGTTACGTGAAGTGTGCCACGTGTTTCTGTCAACAAATCGTGTTGCTGGCGACGTTAAGACGGCTATTTATTGCTTCATTTGTTTGTTTAAAGCAGTGGTTCTCAAATTTAGTTCTGAGGAACTCCAGGGTTCCATAAGAAGATGCCAGGGGTTCCGTGAGACACAATTATGCATGATGGCAATATCAACATTATTAATGCATTTAAATTGTTATGCTAAGCATTCATAAACATCCATCTTATTAGAAGCATATCCAGTTTGACTATGAAAATAAAATGAAAAAACTTTTTAATATTATTAAAATCTAAAAATAAAAGCATTAAAAATTGGATAAATAACAGTACATTTTGAAGTTGTATTATATTATATTATATTATATTATCATCCCCATGTAAAATATGTAAAACTAATGTAAGAAATAAATTAATTTTGGTTTTGGAATTAATTTATAACATAAGCTTACTACTCAAAGATAAAAAAAACTTGTAATATTGTTGTAGAGGGAAATGGGATGAGACATGAACACATAGAGATTGGGTTCCTCAGTGGGTTTCGTGGCTTCTAGAGGGTTCTGTGGGATAAATAGTTTGAGAACCACTGGTTTAAAGAGTGCAGACATTTTCTTCGGTGTAGGTAGTTTGTTATCTTCTCGCGAACAACAAGATGTTGTGGCCTCTTCTTACATTTTATTTTGTAGGTCTAGTAAAGCTTGTATTGCAAGTACTTGAAGATTAATCAGCCCTACGAGTATCTTTATTGTGGAAGGTCAGGAAGGAAGGATACCCCCTCCCCCAATAATCCGCTTAAATGGAACACTGTGAATGGTTTTATTCAAAAAATGAAAATCCACGTTTGGAACTATGCCTAATTGGTTAGGTAACCTTTTTAGGACTTTTAGAATTTATAAAAATAATCTAGTTATATTATTGGTGCTACTCATTTGGCAAGAAATATTTCTATTTTCTCTCTACCCCTACCCCCCACCACTTTTCCTTCCTTCCTCGCCAATAATTAAGATCTAGAGACGTCCATGATCATCCCTAACTTCGCGAGTGTCATTTTAGTGAAAAAATAATTCGGTTCCATAAAGTCCAATCTTTGTCTGTATTTTTCTCGAGTTGTTACGTTGCGTCAAGTAAATCCTGCTCACAAACTGTGTTTCTTCCCGTTACGTCAAATAAATCTTTCTCACAAACCGTGTTTCTTCACGTTACGTCAAGTAAATCTTGCTCACAAACCGTGTTTCTTCACGTTACGTCAAGTAAATCCTGCTCACAAACTGTGCTTCTTCACGTTACGTCAAGTAAATCCTGCTCACAAACTGTGTTTCTTCACGTTACGTCAAATAAATCTTTCTCACAAACCGTGTTTCTTCACGTTACGTCAAGTAAATCTTGCTCACAAACTGTGTTTCTTCACGTTACGTCAAGTAAATCCTGCTCACAAACTGTGCTTCTTCACGTTACGTCAAGTAAATACTGCTCACAAACTGTGTTTCTTCACGTTGCGTCTAATAAATCTTTCTCACAAACTGTGTTTCTTCACGTTACGTCAAGTAAATCCTGCTCACAAACTGTGTTTCTTCACGTTACGTCAAGTAAATCCTGCTCACAATCTGTGTTTCTTCACTTTACGTCAAGTAAATCCCACTCACAAACTGTGTTTCTTCACGTTGCGTCTAGTAAATCTTTCTCACAAACTGTGTTTCTTCACGTTACGTCAAGTAAATCCTGCTCACAATCTGTGTTTCTTCACGTTACGTCAAGTAAATCCTGCTCACAATCTGTGTTTCTTCACGCTACGCGGACGTTTTAATTTTATCGTGATCTCATTTGGCCCCGTGGTGTAGTGGTCAGTGTACATGGCTACGAGCTTAGGAGTCCAGAGTTTGATGTCCAGCTAGTACCTTGGGTATTTTTCCCAAAAGAGTATGATCCCAACTGTCACGAGGGTTTGGTTAATTAGGTATGAGTTAGGTTAATACTCACACAAGCTCCACAACTTCATAAACATTATCATAACATCATATTATTTATTGATTGTATGACGTATAGATAACCTGTATAGGTGTACCCTGGGCAACGTTTTGTGCCACCAGAACGGATAATAGTCCACACATGAGGCGACCAAACCTGGATGTCATGTTCCTCCCGGTCACATATGCCATACGACAAAAAAAATGTATTCCCGAAATCATGCCTGACCAATATTTATTTCATCCCGAGGTCCCTGTCCCCTAAATGTAATTATTTTGAATCTCATTGATACCTCCCCTGTTAGCCACCCTGAGCAAGCTACAGTAGCCCCATGACTTCTTTGGTGCTTACTGACAGCTTTGAAAAGTTACCAGACCAAATTATGTATCCCCACGCCGAACCATATGATCTTCAAAAAACATGTGTTTAGCAGCTGTCACTTCTGACGGTCAAAATTGAGGTATTAACCTAAATGTTGACTGTCAGAAATCAGCTATGAGCTGTCAGTCAGCACCAAAGAAGTCATGGGGTTACTGTAGGTGTCAGAATACATCCACAACCCTGCTTTGATGGCTGATTGCATGCCTGGCTGTGTGTCACAGTTCCTGACCTTTGATTTTGAGTATATTTTATGATTGTGAATACCCTGGTGCTGGGTTTGGGAATGTTTTTAAACTGAAGAGCTCTCCAGAACAAAAGGGGCACATGACATTAAAAGTGTTCGTCATAGCAGGCCCAACTCAGTTCCCGGCTCTCATCTGCTTTTGTGTTTGCACGCGAGCTATGTGAGTAAAAGGGAGAAGAAACGACCAAGATCTGCCAGAAATGTGTGCCGTGTATTCGTATTTAATAATCACACGAAATTCTCCACTGTGACGATGGGGGGAAAAGCGACAAAGTTTCTTGTTTATAACTACAGTGTGTCCCTATTATGACAGAATAAATATCTGTGCAAATTGAAGCCATTCAAAAGTGGTCAAAAACGGCCTTTTTATGCAGTTTTTATCCAAATATAATTTAATATTTCAACAATGTTCAGTAATAGGAACCTTTAGTAATTCAATATTTCCATTAACGTTCAATAAGCAATGATCCACGTCTAATAGTGTTGGTGTAAATCTACGATTTCTAGTCGGTTGTATCATAGAATTGATTGGTATGTGATGCACGTTATTATTATTATTATTATTCGGAAAATAAAAACGCAGAAAGGGTTGATAACGTGCAACAATAACTTGCAATTTACTACCATTTATGATTTAGATCGTTAGTTAATATTTTTACACAATATGGAGAAAGATAAGAACTGAAGATTCTAAAAATGCTATCTTGGGAGGGAAAAGGGAGATTTGCACCCCCCCCCCTTTTTTTTTTAGATTTCCTCAAATAGTTCTTTCTAGCGTAGTGATGGAAAACACGATAGCCAGATCCATGTGTCGTAGGACGGTCGAGTCTGAAAGAGAATACTTATTTTATTGAGTGACTCTTTGTGAATTGTAACAATTTCGATAGTGATGTTGTGAATGATTTATACATTTTTTTAGGTATTTTAAGGAAAGAATTGATGATTCAGGTTAGGGAAGGAAAGTTTTGATTTGTATGGATTTGTTGAAGTTAATATGGGCTCCCCCCTCTCTATCCCCATCCCACCCTGTGGTTATGTTTAAATATGTTTAGGCTTTCTGTATGGTCTTGCTTAACCTATAGTATGTTGTATTAGTCGAGATTTTGGGGAAAGGTATAATATATTGCTTCTGATTTTCCTTAAAATTCTTGGTGATGTTTGGAATTTCGCCTTACAAACCACCCTACTACCGATCAGTCGCTGGACGACCACGCGAATGTGTGCTCATGTTCGCGAATACCATCATATGATCCAGTGGGTGCCTTTCTTTCAGTCCAATAGCTGAGGATAGTTCACTTCCGGTTCATGTTCTGATGTTTCCTGAAAGAGAAGCACGATAATAAATTAAAATCATATAGCTTGATTCGGTGGTCACATGGTCTAAGGCAGCCTCTTTCAAACTGTGCTCCACTACAACCCTTGGTCCGACATAGCTGTCTCAGACGCCGTGAAGCAATTTTAGAATATTATTTATTTGTTTATCACACTAAAATAGCATCAGCAATTAGGACTGTCATTTTTGTTTTTTTTCAAATTTGGGTACTGGACGTTTTTTATATACTTCCATACTTATAACATATATCTGTCGTTATTGAACGTTCATAATGTTAATAATTTTTATGAGAACTCCGACATGTTTTTTTTTTCTGGTGCAACGTCTCCTTCGGTCTAAAAAGTTTGGAAACCCCTGGTATAAGGCGCCACTCTCGTCACATTTGGGTATACTGAGGGTGGTTTTTCTTAAATTATTTTCCACTCACCCTACACACAAATGTGGGAACACTTCCTCTTAATTCAGCCTTTTTCATCCGTGACTCATTAGAATAATTACTACATATGCGTATAACCTTAACAGGTAGTAAAACGTGGTTAAAAAACCCACATGTAATGCCACTTTAGCTGGCACCATGATTACCCTTTGCTAATTACACTATGACTGTATCTTGTAACCTATATCATAGTAGAAGTCATAAAGGTAAGCTTGCAGCCTTTCAAGGTAAAAAGAGTTTACTTTATAACATGAATTGTCGCATCTACCGAAAAATAAAATAAAAAAGTAGCCCATAGAATATGGTTTATTACGAACCATGTCTTACTACTCGTCCGGATTATAGCCATTTAATCACACTTATTACCCGCCTCAGTGGCGTAGTTGGCTAACGCGCTTGTCGTGTTGAGCTCGACTGCTGAGGATAGGGAGATCGAGGTTCGAATCTCGGTCGGGTGAACTGGGGGTGGATTTTCCTAAATGGTTTTCCACTCTCCCTCCACGCAAATGCGGGTTCACTTCCTCTAATTCAACCTTCCCAATTCCTAATCCATTAGAGTAATTAGTACTTAAAGCGTATAACCCGAACGTATAGTAAGACGCGGTGCTAAATATTATTATTATTATTAATTACACTTATAAGGTAAGGATGAGGAAAGTAGAGTTGATTATAAGTGTATCCGCATTTTCGTGAGGATAGGCAGTGGAAAACCATTTTGGAAAAACCACCTTCAGTACACTCGGCCAGAGTTCGAATTTGGTCCATCCCATCACTGGCAAACCAGAACTAAATGAGCTTGACATTTAGACCATGTGCCCACCGGCACATTTTTTAAAGAGTTTTGGATGTACAGTCCAATTTCTATAGGAAGACCCTTTTCTGATACTAGAAAAGTTACTAGATCTACTTTCACGTATTCATACGTCAAGTCGTGTGATCTGCAACTGTGACTTTTGATAGATATTACCAACAGGGCCCCGTAATCTGGGGGGAGGGGGCTCTGTAGCAAACATCGTTTGAGCATTAAAACAAATAAAAACATACTCATGAACGAGTGAAGCGAGCTCTCAGTTTTAACTCTACCGATTTGCATGTGTCTGTCTGTTGTGGTTTTATGTCTCACGATAACTTTTTAACGCATTAACAGATTTAATTCAAACTTGACAGTGTTGTTGTTTGTCCATCCATACAGATCTAGTTCCTTGAGGAAGATAATCTAAAGAAGAGTTGGGGATAAATCAACCCTTATATGGTCGACCTCGGTGGTTCTTGAAGTAAAGTACTCTCCTCAGGACCCAATGATCGTGGGTCCAAACCTAGTCGGGGTCAAAGGCTTTTTCTTGAGCAATAAAAATCCGTAGCACAACTTCCTTCGGAGGGGAAGTAAATCCGTCGGTCCCATGTCCATTGTGGAACGTTAAGAAACCCTTGAAAGTATGTGATAATACCTTTCCCGGCAACATTAGTAAGCCATTTTGCTCAAACTCATAGAAATTCTTGTTTGCTGATATAATCAGTCGGTTTAGAAAGTGCACATAAAATACCTCAAATAAATAACAGCTCTTACATGCATAAAAAATTGCTTCCAACATTAATTATTACATGTATTCACAACTACTGTCATACTCATAACGTCATTTTAGTGAGGGGTATCGGGGTAGGGGATGGGGGCAGATAAATGGAAGCCCCACAAACAAAGTTTACCAAGGCCCCCACTTCTGCTAAGCCCAGCCTTGATTATCAATATGTACTTATAAAATATCACTTAATAATATATTAAATTGTTATCAATGTTGACCACAAAAACCATTGTTTGTTTATCAAAAAGGATCTTCTTTAAATAAATTCTGTCTCGTCTGTTTGATTTAGTATATTTTTCTTCTTCTTAGTACCGAACGACGATAAAAGTTTCAGGAACCGATCTTGCTTATCATTTTAAACGTGACTGATTGAAAGTTCTCACCTTGAATCAAGTTATATCGCAAACAACATCGGCCGATCTTATTCCACAAAGAGTTGATCGGTACCTTCACCACGCTGATAAGATAATGTCGGGATGGTTTATCTATTAAGCTGTATGTGTGAGGGAGGTTAGTGGTGAAAACAACCATCAGAGAGGAGTTCCATGTTTGGTAACAGGTCAGCCTGGGGATTGCTCTACCCTTATACAGGCGGTACACAAGCATACGGTAGAGTTGCAAACATGTCATTCACATACAGTAACATTTTCAAACAAACAGTCTCGTCTTATCTGACAGCTAAAAGTTGTATTATTAAAAGGAAGCTCTCTTTTGAACACTAACATTGATTGAAAGTTCTAGAATTTGGGGTTCTATTATTATTATTATTATTATTATTATTATTATTATTATTATTATTATTATTATTATTAGCACCGCGTCTTACTACCCGTTCGGGTTATACGCACTTACGCTAATGTGTAATGGTAGGGTGATCGTGAGATGAAATGAAGGAC
This sequence comes from Timema douglasi, assembly GCA_901482245.1. Taxonomy (NCBI): domain Eukaryota; kingdom Metazoa; phylum Arthropoda; class Insecta; order Phasmatodea; family Timematidae; genus Timema; species Timema douglasi. Next base: position 17,098 of record CABEEJ010002549.1, read on the forward strand.
CTACAGTTTAACGTGAAATCCGAACCACGGTGGAGGCCTGGCATTCCTCACATTCACAAGATGTCTTGTCAGAGGTGAAGGAAGGGTTTGGTAATCAGATAAATCTTTGCCGGTACCGAGGATTGAGGCCGGCCGCCAGCATAGAAGTCTGACACCTTACCCCTAGACCACCAGGTCACCTAAAGCTACTAGAATTTGGAGTTCTAAAAATGACTTATTTGATTTATTAACTTTAAGGAAGGGGTAGGTCATGTAAGACGTGAATAATTGAGGTAGAACAATGTGTGAAAAAGATAAACATTCAGATTTTTTAGAACAACAGAGCATGTATGACTCAGTGTATGGATGCTAAGTACGGAATTTTATCTTTTAGCTAGGTCTATATGCACAATTTCTGGCCTACCCCGAAATGGAATGGCGTTATTAGGTATGTATGTAGATAATCTAAAATGTTATCAAAAGCTTCCAATAATATTTATTTGTGGACTACTGTATAATTTCTCTTTACACTAATAATTAAATGGATTAAGAATGTAAATACAAATGTAATCGGGCTTCTAATTAAAATGAGGCTTAACTAAGGTCTGTATTCAAGAACGAGGCTGAGTGAAACAGTAGGTGGAGCCGAGTAGAAGGTGTTTTCATTTGCTATAACTCGAATTTCTTACAAATAGCCTTTTGAAAGGCCTATTTGCCATCAGAGCCCTGTTATGTAATAGTAATCTGATAGAAAAGTTAGGCCTTTCAGATGGTTACCCATGATAAATGCAGACTATATATAAGTTCCTTTGCTGCAACACAACGCTCCTTCTACTCAGTTCAACCTTCTTTCTGTTTAGCTTAACCTCATTCTTGCATACAGGTCTAGATCTAATTTCATGTATTCATAAGTCAATTCATGTGATCTGCAGCTGTCACTTTCGATGGATGTTATCAATAATAATAAAATAACACTAATAATATAGCTTCGGTGGCTGCGCGGCCTAAGGTGTCACTCTCACAATATACTGGACTTCCATTGGCGGGAAGGTCGGGGCTCGAATCCCGGTTGGGTGTCTCTATGGTGTTTTTTTCTACCTAAATGGTTTTCCAAACTACCTCCACGCAAATGCATATACATTTCTTCTGCATTCAAACTTCATTATTCTTAAAATATTCACGTAATTAGTATATATGTGTATAATCTGAACGCATAGTAAGACACTGTGTTAGATAAATAAATATATAGGTACATATCTAACATATTGATATTACTATCGGTTGGGGGGAAAAAAGGATGTGTGTGTGTTCAAAAAGGCCCTTCCTATAAAAATGTGTGTGTATGTATATCTGTAAGACTCGAGACTTTTAATAAGCTTGCTAGAAAATATTTTGAGTGTTCTAATTACCTAAGTAATTACCTAACATGATATGATCTCATTTCTTGTACAAAGTTTAACCAACCTATCGTTATCTTATTACATATCAATCTTATTGAACATAATATCACAATATCCATAAGCGTACAAGGAGTGTGGTTGATGGGGGTGCCAGTTGGAAGACGAGAATACATTTGATTTATTTTAATAATTAGACTAAATTAAAAACAAGAAATAATCAATGTTTTACTTTACAAGATTATTCTTTGAAACTTTGAAAAACAAACACTATAAATTACAATGGCATCCGTCAGCCGGCCTAGAAACAGGATATCAAGCCTACATTAACCATTACGCTTGGAATATCTATCAACGTGGTTTCTAATAAAAATTATATTATTATTATTATTATTATTAGCACCGCGTCTTACTACCCGTTCGGGTTATACGCACTTACGCTAATGTGTAATGGTAGGGTGATTGTGAGACGAAATGCAGGACCTACAGTTTAACGTGGGATCCGAACCACGGTGGAGGCCTGGCATTCCCCACATTCACAAGATGTCTTGTCAGAGGTGAAGGAAGGGTTTGGTAATCAGATAAATCTTTGCCGAGACCGAGGATTGAACCCCGGCCGCCAGCATAGAAGTCTGACACCTTACCCCTAGACCACCAGGTCACCCTAATAAAAATTAGGTAATTCATTTTTTAGTTATTCCAAATTTTTCTCTTTTTTTTTTGCTAGTGGGGTGCTGCGGCACACCTATGACAATATCCATGCCTATTATATATATCTTGATTTTCTTACGAAGGGACATTTGGAGCATTTCTTTACGGTTCATAGGGAGGCATTTGTGACACTAAAAGAGGGATTCAGATGTAATATTACTCAGAATCAAAAGTTTATTTATAAGTATGATTTTCAGACTTGTAAACTCCATGGACTCAACCCACAATCAAGCCATACTAACCAGGCTGCAGCCATCTGTTTGAAAAAAAAAAGGTGAAATATCTGTGCTACGTATTAATGTGAGGTACTCCAACCCCACTCACCATGTAACACCATGTAGACATTAGAGATACCCCCTTCCCCCTCTCTCAACAGTGTCACGTGGTTTATGGCTCATACCTTAGAACTTACTCGCGTAAGATACCCATTGATTTGGGCTTGAAGAAAAGCTGTCATCACATCTGGATTCGGGCCGTCCAGATTAAAGTAAACTCTGAACGCTTTCACATTATGTCTGACACATAACTAGATTGTCTCAGATTGGATTTGATCCCAAGACCCCAGTATATTCTTTGTGGGGGTAGGTCAGTAATATTTTCTATAGAACCTCTTTGTAAAAAAAAAAACTCTCGCATATACTTTCAATACCTCTCACGAGCTGTAGATGAAACAATAAAAAACATGAAAAAACAGAATAAGTAAAATTATATTTAAATTTTAAAAAATAGATATAAAACTTACCATTAGGAGGAAACAGGTAAGAATTGAAAAAATAAATCAGTATTAAATTACCAAAATAAATTATGAATTTTGTATTAATTTCTGTTGATCAAATATATTATTTGTTCGCAGTGTTAAAGGGGAAATCATATTCCATTGGGACAAGTACAAAGAATAATATAGTGATCACCAAAGCTCAATTGGAAGATGATAGTTCATACAACGAGCTGGATCGTCAACAGTTTAAGATCAAGAAGAAAGACGAGGCAGTGTATTTAAAAAATGGGACCAAAAAAGATATGTACATTAACGGCGAGAAAAAGTTATCCGCTGGAAACAAAGAAGAAATCAAACACAATGATATTATCTCTGTACTAAGGCCCCGTCTGAAAAGTAAGTGAGATTATATTATTTAACTATTAAGCTAAACATTTAAAAAATAAGTCGCTAAAAACTTTTCTGGGTGGATTTGTTATAAAAACAGCTCATAGAATGCCACAACAAAGTACATTTGCCATTTAGGGGCATCTAGCAACAATATGATGTGCAAGCTTGTCGATTTTATTTGAGAAATGCATGTAGACCTGGCGCTAGCTACAAAAATATAGGTAGCTAAATATAAATGTATTTGTAATGCTAATGTAAAGATACAATTATAGGTGTACTATTTTTTAGGGAACATTTGTCCAGCAAGCATATAAAATAACTTATTTTATTTAAAAAAATTAATCTATGAACAGTTTATTAATATTTTTTGATAATATTGAGTGATTATTCAATTATGAAGCATTTACATTTTAAATAGATAAAAACTCCACGGCGTCAGATCGCAAGAGAGCTATACCGACTGAGCGTGATGTTGGCGAGGATAGTGCCAACATTTGCGTATAGGTGGTGTCATGTTGTCAGCACAACGAACCCTCCGGCTATTAATCGTAGTTTTCTAAAATGAAACTGCCACTTCTTGATTCAAGTAGCTCCTCATTTGTCCTCATGAAGCTGAGTTGATATTGTTCCAGGCACACTGCTTTACAGAAAAATCTGGAAGCGCCAGGCATCAAACCCAGAACTTCTAGATCTGTAGTCAGAAACTAACCACTAGACCACAGCGGCAATCTTATAATTAAATGAATACACATAAATAAAATTAAATGAAAATATATCTATGAATAAATGAAACATGTTTCTTTACCCAAACAAAGTGGAGTACCATGTTTTCGCTGTTACAGTGTTTGTCTACCTGGACAATGGAGCAGTAGAAGCGGCTTCGTATCCAGATGACATAAAGGAGAGATACGTGGTCTCTTCTCTTATAGGCCGAGGAGCCTTTGGAGAAGTATCACTCATTTTCGAAAAGGTTAACTTTTAGTTGATGATTACACATTAGTATTTCATTTAGATAAATCGAGTGAATGAGACAAAAATTGTGACACTGTTTCGTAATCTGGGGTTTATTTACAAAAGTATGTCAGAGAAGACAAACTTAAGATTAAAACTTTCGCTCTGTCTAATAATTAAGGGTAGCCTCTTGAATACAGGGAGGAGGGGTGACTTGACATAAGTTATAGTCCAATTTTCATATGAAGAAACTTATCTGACAGAAAAGTTAGTACTGTATATCTAATTCCACCTATTCATATGTTGTCATGTTATCTTCAGCTGTAGCTCCAAACAAATATTATCAATATATATAAAATGACACAAATAATAATAATATAGTAAAATGTTATAAATGATAACCAAAACTTGTTTGTATTTTGCTAAATATTTCTTTCTACCTAAATTCTACTATAGGTCCCACAAAAAGCTGCAAATTTTATATGTAGCTATCAATAAGCTTGTTGAAATAATTTTATTGATGGTAGTTTTTAGGATTAGTGACCATAGTGGCCTCTAGGAGGCCATATTCCACTCAAGAGTTAGGCCCTGGTTAGTAATACTAATATGTCTACGATGCTACAAAAAAAACACTATAAACTTATATATAATGCTGTACATTAAGGAAGAATAAGAACAACAAACACAAAATGGTTTTCATACAGTGAACACGTTAGTTAGATAGGTAGATTATGGATTTCCCTTTTTTTATCCTTACTTTTCACTGAACAAGGAAGGAATAGTTGCCTTTTAAAATAAATTGTCCACAACAACCTTATTCTTCAAGAACTCTTCACGAATTATGAGAAAGAGTAAAAGATCTAACCCTACGCCCTGAAAGAGGAAAGAAAAAAAACAGCAAAGGCAAAAAAAGAAATGTTAAAAGAATTATTTGATAAATATACAAGAAAACAACTTGATATCAAAATAAACTGTAAGATATCAGCAGGAAATACAATAGCAAAGGATAAATTAAATGATAATCAACCTTTTCAAAAATTACTCTTTGTGTGCACCCACAGCAGTCTCACACTAAAGTGGGCAGCGCCCTCCTACACCCAACCAGGATCACCCAGATCTATTTACATATACAGAATTGCCACTGAACTAACTTGAGAACAGGTTTAAATTTGTACATTTCTCCATCATCCTTCAACCTTGATTTTATTTTATTAGGTGTATACAGAATCAAGAGGAATTGGTATGAAATTCCATGATATTTACTTAAATTGTGGGAAGAAGTTAACTAGTTAATTGTATTCATGACCTGACCATTTGACCTGTCTTAATACATTTTAATCTAATTCTAAGCAAATTTATCCAGTTTTAAAAATATATTTTCGTCAGGTAGAATGATTTGATTTGTATGAAACATTTTATCCCAGGCCTCAGACAATATTTCTATAGCACTACACCTTTTAATGCTGCTTGGACAACACTAAGAGACAGTGGTTTAGCTCCTAATTGGACCAAAGTTATTTGTCTTCATATCCTGTGAAAGTAGTAGATATGTGCTTTAGAGATCACTTTGATTGTGATCCTGAGAAATATTTTCTATTTTTGTTAGCACCGCACCACACCTTTTCAGGTAATCCACATGTGCACTAATTACACTAATAAGTTAATGATGAAGTTGAATTTTTAAGAGGTGTACACACATTTGCATGGAAGGAGAGTAGAAAACTATTTTAAGGAAAAAACTCAGTACAACCTACCAGGATTCAAATCTCGAGCTCCCTATTATAAATAATCCAGTTTACTAAAACCATGAGTACTTTTTTTTTTCAGAAATCTTGCCAAAAATATGCGATGAAGAAGATTTCCAAAAAATCATCGTTCCTCAAGTACACTGATTTAGAAGTTAAGATCTTGAGAGAAGTAAACCACGTAAGTAGATTGAAAATTTTGTTTAATTACTTACTGTACTTCAAGATTGATGTTACTTATTCCTCAAGAGCCTATACCACTAGCAATCAAACTCGATATAAGATACAAGATTACACCAAACTAGGAATCTCATTTAAATAATGTTTCCTGCAATCTTCCATTGAACTCAGCAAAATTGGTATAAGTTAAATAGTTTTTTATTTTAAAATAATTATTTTTCATTTTTTTTTTGTATAATTTAAAATGTGGTAAAATAGTTTCACTTGTCTCAATTTAATTGTTTTCTAAAGTAGAATACAAAAAGCAGCACCACGATGCGTCACCTGATTTGAGATGTATTATCTACCTAATTAGTTAATAAATGTGGGATGAGACGGGTTCTTAAGTTATTTCTAAATACTTTAAACAATGTATGTTCAAATTAAGTGAAAGGAATGGTTTTCAAGACCTTTTATAAAAACTACTATCAACTTTGAAGCCATCCATGAGTTAAATAATTTCAGTATATTAAAAATGAATGGTACTATATTTTAAATTTTGTAATGAGCCTCATATTACCTTGAAATTTATATTCATTCACATGTTAAAATATAGTTTGAAAATATAAGTATCATTTTATTTCAACGAACTTTATAAATGTGTATAGCTAACATCCCTACTATTGTTCTCGATTATTATTATTATTATTATTATTGTTATTATTATTATTATCATCATCATCATCATCATCATCTATCATCTGTCCTATCACAGTTCCATTCCTTTTGTCAGTGAACTTAGACCACCAATGCATCCTGTCCTCTACTTCCTCCTTCAGCTCTCAGAATTTTATTTATTTATTTCAAGTCATCCAAAATTTGAAATATCCTCCTTCCTAAGTTCGATAAACCTTTAAAAACGTTTATATTAATATTATTCAAAACCTTAAACTTTTTTTAAGCCTTTATTTAACATGCTCAATGTAAATACAACAATGGAATCATATTTCTCTTTTTTTAAATATGCAGCCCCTGATTATCCACATGGAGTACATCAGAGACACTCCCGAGACATTATATATAGTAATGGATTTTATTGAGGGCGGAGACTTGAACAGCAGACTCCAACCTGTTCTCACCCTGACAGAGAGCAGAACCAAACTAATCTTCTACCAGTTAGCGCTGGCCGTGCAGTATCTTCATGATAAAAGAATCGCTCACAGAGACCTAAAGGTAATCTATTATTAATATATAGCAAAACTCCGGTAGACAAACCCCGGTAGACCAAAGTTTAGGACAATCAGAAAACAATTTTTGGAAAAAGGGGGAGGGGAGTGGAAGGGATGAGATCTGGAATNACAGACTAAGTCAAATGAATACAGGGTGGGACTGAAACGATTAGTAACTTGAAAATTAACACTTTAATTGAAAAGTAAATATTCACTAGCTAAATAGAAGTAAACCACATACTACATTTTTTCCCTTTTTGAAGATAAAGCCAGTCAGGTGAATTCCAGCGGACGTCAGGCAAACCTAAGCACGTTGTCCATCACTTTCCTCAGAATAGATCGCATAAATGTTTACGCCCCACTCTGTATATTTTATTGGTTAACAAACTTAAAATTATAAAAGAATTGTAAGAAAGAGTGATAATAAATGCTAAATATTTATATTTTGTAGTCAACACAGTGTGTTTTCCTGTAACTAAAATTAATTAGAATACTGTAAAAAGAAATAATGTATATATTACATGTTATACATAAGTGAAATGAATGTAAATTTGATAACGGAATCAAATTTAATTTAAAACTTGTGAAAATACTCCATCCCCTCAAAGACCCTTCACCCCTTTCGAGTCCGACACCTTAGCGCAGTCGATAACGTGAGTGTCTACTGAGCTAAAGGTCTCGAGTTATATTTCTGGCATGACCATAAAAATTTATCACTCGTAAATTGTGGGTTTCCTCCTTCACAATGTTGAATTAACGGCCGGGAGTTGGGTGTTGTGTTTGGTCTAGATTTTTATTATTATTATTATTATTATTACCTGTTCGCGCTACACGCACTTACGCTAGTGTGTAATGGTAGGGTGATTGTGAGATGAAATGGAGGACCTACAGTTTAACGTAGGATCCAAACCACGGTGGAGGCCTGGCATTCCACACATTCACAAGTTGTGGTTAATACACGTCTTATAAGAGGTAAAAGAAGGGTTTGGCAAACAGATAAATCTGTGCTGGGACCGAGTATTGAACCCCGGACCCCTAGCACAGAAGTTTGACACACTACCTGTAGACCACTAGGTCACCTTGTTCTAGATTTAAGTTAGTTTATAAGTCATGTGCTAATATATTAGTCAATTCAGATAGTGCATGTTATGCACCTCAAATAAATTAAATTAATGAAACTCTCCGGCTTAATCAAAATTTTCGCTAATGAGAACAAGCTTTGGTCCCGATTTGTTCGGATTAACAAGGTTATACTGTAGTACATTCAACATCAGAGACTATTAATGACTTAATCTATGGCAGGGTTTCTCAAACTGTGGTCCACATACTTCCAAGGGTGTGAAATATTAAGTGTATACGCGAAGTACCATTGAGTTTTACCATCAATCTTTTGAGTTTTACTATAAATCTTATTTTTAAATATAACAATTATGATAAATAAACTATCCCAGATGGTGACATTGCCCTGAATATGTATATATATATAAAAGCCCTTCTTAACCTCTGTCACAGTTTGTTTTAGTTTATCATTGAATATTTACTCAAATTTGGAACAACCTTTTATACTTGACAAGATAAGATGGCAGGTATTTGTTTTTTATTATTTTTATAAAGAGCTAAAAGGGGTATGGGAATTATAGGAAATGGACCCACACCATCAGAGGGAGAGGGCAAGAAAGTCAAAGTGATCAATCTTTCATGAAACACAGGCGAGGAATTTGTCTGTACTCTGGGGGGTTGGTTTTCTTGGGTGTGATTCATTCTTTGGTTCTCCCACCTTCTCTCCACACACATGTCCTCAAAGATAATAATAATAGTTATTATTATTATTATTAGCACCGCGTCTTACTACCCGTTCGGGTTATACGCACTTATGCTAATGTGTAATGGTAGGGTGATTGTGAGATGAAATGGAGGACCTACAGTTTAACGTGGAATCCGAACCACGGTGGAGGCCTGGCATTCCCCACATTCACAAGATGTCTTGTCAGAGGTGAAGGAAGGGTTTGGTAATCAGATAAATTTGTGCTGGGACCGATTGAAAATACAAGTGATGTTTATCAAATTAAAATATAATGAGCTTGTAATCATATTATAGTTGATAAAGACATAAACTCATTTTTAAAAGTCAATATTTTAAGCTCAGGATGACCTAAAAACTTTTAGTACACTTGTGACGGTTCTGCTTGGTAGTTACCCAAATATAACAATAATATTTATCCTTTTATAATCAAATGCTTTGGCTTAAGTTTGATGTTTTAGATTAAGTTAGTTTAAAAAGTAATGTGATATATTAACACAGTTGGTAGCGTGTCTGCCACTGAGACAAAACTCTGAGGTTTTATTCCAGACAATGCTGAAAATCTATTGTTGGTGAATTGACGGCCGGTGTTGTGTCTATATTAGTTTTAGGTTAGTCTTAAGAACATTCGTATGTCATGAATTTTGAAAGTGACTTCAACATCATAATATGTAAAGTCTAATACAACATTAATGCCAATAAAAAGTTTAATTATTTTTTTTGGGGGGGGGGGGGG
>CABEEJ010002549.1:35947-108029 GCA_901482245.1 Timema douglasi
TTTTTTGGTTTTCTCTTTTAGGAAGTTGCGTTGCGCGTTTCACACTCCTCCCTGATGAGTTCCGATAGAATGAAACCTAGGTCGGGGGATTGGGCGGTGACGATCAATTTTCTTTAAGAGACATCCATTACCTCTTTGTCAATTGGCAGCAGTGTAAAGTGTGAACTGTGTTCCTCTTTTCATTGTAAAGGCCATATTGTGTTCGTCCCCCTTGTATATGTTTCTATCCACCTTTCCTATACCTTCTTCCAAATAAAAATATGTTTATGTTTTTTTAAAGTGTTTTATCTAAACAGTTTCCACTCAAGTATCACTAAGGTAAGTGTAATGGCTATCTCTTCTAGTTCAAACCATGACTAAGCCTAGTGCTCTATTCCAAATAAATATATGGTTATTTGACTGTTACACCAAATAAGAAACTAATTAACATGGTCCCCAGTGGTTTTTTTCCTCACTATCATGAATATCATGGTTGTTAACAACTTAATGAAAGTGATTGGAATGAGGAAGGTAATTTAAAGTGCAGTTTATTAGTGTTGAGAGGGTTTGGGAAAACTACCTCCAGACAAGATTCAAACCTTGACTAGCAATCTATTATGACGCCTTGATTTCATTCAGCCGGAACTCATTAGTAGGGGTGTAAAGTGAGTGGAATATTCTTATAAAAGTTTATGCTGACCATACTAATAGGAATTAAATATATGCAAACCCTAAGCTATTTAATATGAACGTTTTAATCAAACCTGAAATACATTATTATAATATATGTTTGTTTTGTATGAATCAAGTCCTTTTCCAGTGAACTTCAAAATAAAATGACTGGTGGATTAAATAGACATACTATTATAGTTAAGTATGATTATAGCTGCATATATATATATATCATATTCTTTAACTTGAAAAATGACACCTGAACAAAGAAATTTAACCTGGGATCTTTGGCTTAATACATCAATGTTCTTAACACTGAGCTATCAAGAAGTCGTCCTGTGCCCAGAGTCATTCTTCACTCATTTTAAGGCAGAGTCTGTGATAGACATGTATTATTATTATTATTATTATTATTATTATTATTATTATTAGCACCGCGTCTTACTACCCGTTCGGGTTATACGCACTTACGCTAATGTGTAATGGTAAGGNCAGATAAATCTGTGCCAGGACCGAGGATCGAACCCCGGCCGCCAGCATAGAAGTCTGACACCTTACCCCTAGACCGCCAGGTCACCCTATAGACATGTAGAAATCATTAGCAACATATGAGTGAGATCACAAGCTATCAGATAATACAGCCACCTTCGATTTGAGAGGACTTTATGGTGCCAATAATACAATGACAACTGTATGAATGTGCATATCATTATGGATTAAATAGGCAAGCTATCAAAGTTGTTAAGTATAGTTATAGCCACATCTATATATATATTATTTAAATTTACTGGGTTTGATCCTTGATTGGGTGTACTCAGAGTGTATTTTCTATATTGTTATTTCCCAACGCCCCTTATACTCCTGTTGATCATTTCTCAAGTAGAAAATACACCATACAGTTTTTACATGTACTGAGTTTTACTACTTGTCTTGGCTATCTGAATATTGACCCTTCTAATGTGCTAGAGATGAAGATGATAATATTTAGAGGAAATTTAGCCTCAATAAAACATTTTGTACATGATATTGAGTGTATAAATTTAAATAAATAATATTATTTTCCTCATAAAATGATTCTTAAAAATGTTCAAATTTGAATTTGGCTTCGGGAATATTTTATATATTCGATTTGGATATGCTTTTAATCAAAAAAATATACTTTCCACAGCTATAGTGATGAGAAAAACTTATTCAAAGATATTAAACTACAATCATTTTATTTCTCAAACCCGAATACTAAATTTTCTTTCAAATTTCGAATCCAAACTTGAATTTTTAAAAAACATACCCTTTAAACTAAAGTGAAACTTGCTTTGGTGGTCACATGGTCTAAGGTGTCACTCTTTTGTTAGACTAGAATGCTGATGACAAGGATATTGGGATTTGAATCATAGTCAGGTCTATTGAGAGTAGTTTTTCAAAATGTTTTTCCACTATCCCTCCACAAAAGAGTGGATACACTTCCTCTAAATTAAACTACCTCATCCATAACTCATTAGAGTAATCAGTACATATGCCTGTAACCTGAAGAGGTAGTAAAAAACAATGAAAAAAAAAGAAAAAAACATTTAAAATATAATTTAAAAAAATTGTTTAAGGCTTGGTGTCACTGCCAAATGAAATTTTGTTTGTCAAGTCTATTACACCATAAACAATAAAGATAACTTTTTTTCTGTTTAGTAAATTAATTATATTAATACGTCCAACACCTTAGATCAGTCGGTAGCGTGTCAACTGAGTTAAGGGTCCCAGGTTCGATTTCCAACATGGCCAAAAAGTTTATCATTGATGAAATGTGGGTTTAACGTTTCACAGTGATAAATTAACGGCTGGGGACTGAATGTTGTGTCTGTCCTAGTCCTAAGATAGATTATAATGCATAAGAAGCTACAACAGGCTTAGCAAGCCGGTAATGCAAAAATATATAGCTTTTATAAAAAAAAAATGACCCCGACCATAGGCTGGAAAAAAGTAATGGATGTAAAGTAAATTAAATTATATTAATACCATTTTGTCATGTTTTTTCTCTCCCAACCACACAGGTCTATATAATTGCTTGTACCAATTGCTTAAAATTGTCAATGACTTCATATTGAATTCAAAATAGTGTTTTTTTAAATTTCTATGAATCTCAAATAGCTCTCTAATACCATAGGAATTCGACGATTCGAGTGTATAATATTTAGATAAAATACTATCTTAAAAAAACTACTAAATTTTTTTTTAAACACACCAGATTCTGGTTTTCATACCTCAAAGCTTTTAGTAGCTGATAAATATATATTTTATTTGCAAACCAAGCACTATCTCTATCAAAAAAATAAATACCACAATCACTTTGATTACTACTTCAGTTTGAAGATAAAATGCCATGTGATAAAACAAAGTACCGTCTTTTGATAACAGAGAGTAGATATTGATTATTTTTTCTATTTAGTACCAATACAATTAGCACTACGTATAGAGGTAAGCTTTAATATAATTGATTAAATGTTAATATTATTAATGAAATATTAATATTAGTTAGATAAGTCTTTTCCAAACTGTGGTACATTTTAACATATTTCTTTATAATAGGTCTAGTAAACAAACAAACTCAAATTTTGATGGAATATCAATGATTTGTATAATCCTTTCTTTCCCTGTCATGGATTGTTTAACTCAAAGCAGGAGCTTAGTTAAAACATTATATTAACTGTTTATAACTAACAGGTCCTGGTACTTTTTTCCTTTTTTTTTAATGAAGAGCAGGAAGAGGGTAATTTGTTCCCAAAAATGGTACACTATTGGTGAAAGTTTGGAAAACACTTGAGTTATATGATATGAAACAACATACTTTTTATGTTATGTATTACTTATTTACTACCTACTTAAATTAGTTTTGATATTTACTTAATCGTTTCATTCAAAACATACATATGCATAAATAATTAGGTTTAGACTGGATTTATAATAGAATTATAATGCACACCTCATCAAATTATTCCTTGAACAAATATTTGACTAGAGTACACTCAGTTATTTTTATCAGCTGAATATATTTTAATATGGTTTATTATTCTGTAATAAGATGTCCACCACCAACAAAACAAATTATATGATTTACACTTTTATTCAAATCCTCTGTGATTAATATTGTAATTATATTTATGAAGTCTATTCTATTTTTCTTAGCGGCCAAGAAAAACCTTTAATGCAGCCTCATAATATGTTTTATATACACTTAGAAACAGTGAACTTTCAACATAGGACTTATTAGACACCAAAATAATTAAACGTAAATTAAACATTGATTGGTCACACAGATTTAGTTACTATATAAAAGATCTAGTATTTAAATAATACTGGTGACCACACAGCAAAAGGTGTCAATCTTGTCTGAACAGGTTTGCCAATGACAAAGAGATCAGAGTTTGAATTCCAGTCGGGTGTGCCAAGGTGGTGTTTTTTCCAACAGTTTCCCACCCAATCCTCATGTGAATATTCTTTTTTTTTCCTCTCCATCCCATGAGTGTAGATATGCTAATATCCAGGGCAGTATTTTACCAGCCACAAAAGAAAAAACTGAAAAATAATTATTTCCAAATGAAAAAACTACTAAACTTATCACAATTTCAATGTAAAATTAATAATTCAGAAAACCAGACTATGATACTTTTTTGGTTCGAGTGTAGTTTTGTAACAAATTTCCTGGTTAATGAGCTGTGAGATGAACTTCTTAAGATGAGAGTTTAGGGATTATGAGTTGTATACATATACACGTATACATATACACACATATATACATACTTAATCATGCAATTTCCTTCCAAGGTAGTCAAGAAACTTTGAATATAGCTTAAAAACAACATCTATGTACTTAATCCACGCTCCCTAACGTTCTCCACACTTCCCTGTCCTTGCTAACGCCCTTCGCTTCAACAACATCCATACACCAATTCATACATATCCTTTTATTTTTAAAACTCTTTTTCACACATATCTGTGTACAACACTTAATCATTTCTTACATGATATACTACTTCCAAAATAATTTTTAGGTCAAAAGAAATCAAATATTTTTCCAGTAAAAACATAACGAGTTTAATTTTCTTAACATGGTGATATAAACTGTTCTTGAATAGCTGTCGGGGATGTCCTAGAATGTAACGATAACTTTTTATCTTCATTTAAAAAGGTTCTTATCCAATGCTGCTATGCTCTTGACAGATATTCAACAACTGTTGATATCACCATGTGAAGAAAATTAAACAATGTGTTTCCACTATAGATTTATTTGATTTATTTTAATAAAATATGTGTTTTGCTATAAACACTGCAAAATTATCCCTTTTCTCATGTTCACTACACTCCCACCTTAAGTTCTATAAATTTACTAGATTTACTGACTGAAATGATACACTCAACAAGAAGGGTAATTCACATAATTTGAATAAGGTTTATATTGACACCTCATTACCTCAGTGGGATTCAGGAAGTTTCATGTTTTAGGGTTAGGATCCTAATTTCTATGAGGACATATACTTTTATAGCTTACCATAATTTATCTAAACTTTTATCTAATAGGGATGAGACATGCGCAGTTTCAAATTTGACAATATAACTGATAACCCACAGAGCGTCGTGCTGCTATGTGTCTACTTAGAGCACCATGGTTGGTAGTCCTGATCCTCTCGTTAGCAGAGTGTTCCACCATCCCACCCCTGCAGGTTATCAGTTCAAAGGCCATCCCAACCGTCAGTCAAGCATGGAAATCAAATCCTTACATCACAGAGGATTGGTTCGACCAGAAACTAGATCACTTCGACCCTGCGGACAACACCACTTGGAAACAGGTCAGTGGATATGTCAAAAGATTTTGAATTGGGAGTGTAAAGATAATTCAGATAATTTGATTAAGGAAAAAACACTCATCACACAATAATATTGTGATAATAACTAACACTAAAAAGATTTTAAAACAATGAAACATGTAATTATAAATTAGATAGGAGTGAATAAGAATATGGGCCAGGTGAGGACCATTTCAAATAGCTTTTAGGGAATCTAATTTGTCAAAAGAATTTTGGTGAGAACTTCTTAAAATAGCTTTTAGAAACATCAACATTTTCAAAAATTTGCTGAAGGGGGACAACTCCAAATTTCAAATAAATTCTGGGAGCACTACATAGCCGTTAAAAAGCGTATAATTTTCAAAATGTCTTCAAACAAGGACCACTATAAATAGCTTCTAGGCACATCAAACTTTCTAACAATAAATGGGGCTAAGGAGAGTATAAAGTCCCTAAAATACTTTTTTGTTACTTGCCCCCTCCTCTCTCTTAACCTATCCCACAGATGAAGTTCCACCACAAGTGCATAAGGTAACGATATTATTATTTCTTAGGGTTTAGTAGTAAGCCTTAACATCCTGTCAGGAACTTACAATTTTGAAACCCCCACCCAAAATTAAACTTTCCCTACGCCCGTGGACAGGAATAACAACAACGTTGGTTGACTTGGAGAATAGAGTGGTAGCTGTGATTCAGTTAGCTGACAAGTTGGATTTCTCTTGTGATGGTGTTTTATGAAAAGAGGTTTTTCTTAGAGGTGAGGGATACAATCTACTTATATTTAATATAAATGGTCAGTATTATAATCTCCCAATTTCACAAGAAGAAACAGGAGGGATGGTCCGGTATGCACAGATTATCTTACTTTAATTAGTCCTTGTTGTTTTATAATTAATTTAATGATGTCTCCCAAACACTCTTTTCAGCATAGTCCTCTCAGTAATTTATTCAAAACATCACTGGCTATTGGTCAATGTTTCTCGAACCAGGCCATCAATTATTAGTGATATTTCTCTACAAGAAAAATCTCTTTTCACATTATGAGGTAATTGTATTATATTTAGAAAAAGATACAGGAAAGGTATATAAAAACATATTAAAAGAACAAACACAATATCAATTTTCATTGAAAAAGCCATATTGTGTTATTTAATTACGTGTACCACCTTCAAAATTAATGTTAATGATTTTTATTATATTTGGAATAAGGTATAGGAAAGGTGGATGGAAACATATAAAAGGAAAGAACACAATATGGCTTTTACAATGAAAAGAAGAACACAGTTCACACTTTACCTTGCTGCCATTGGACAAAGAGGTAATGGTTGCCTATTAAAGACAATCAATCGTCACCGCCCAATCCCCCAACCTAGGTTTCATTCTATCGAAACTCATCAGGGAGGCGTGTGAAACGCGCAACGCAACTTCCTAAAAGAGGAAAAAAAAATACACAAAAGGGAAAAAATGTAATATTGTAAAGAATGATATGACACATAGAGAGTGGTGGTTCTAGAAAAGAAAATGGGAAAAAGGGGGCGGGGGGTTCACAAATTACTGCATTTAACGATAATTGTGTCACGCTCCTTTAGTGTTAATAGATGCATTCATGATAGGATCACAAACACTTTAAACAGAGTCCTGTATTCCTTTTATATATGGCATTCATAGAAAATAAATAGAAGACAAATTGAAATGACAGAATCAGTCAGGATAGGGAAGCGCTTTAAAAAGAACTTAATGAAATAACTAAATTACTTGATTATTTTATGGTATACTTGGGTAATATTTACAATATAAGTAAAGATAAAAAATAGTTTTCTGACTATCAGTTAAATGCTGATTTATTTAAAAATTAATTCTACGATTTCCAATTTCAGCAAATTTTTGTATAACTTCTGTTGGATCCTGGACCAGACGTTCACTTAACTCCCTTTCTATTGAGAGTTTAGCCAGGTTTACTCGTCATTGTCAATCTCAAATAATATTTAATCCTTTTCATAGTTGAAAAACTTCTTTCACAAGCTGCTGAGGAAAACAGGTAACGTTAGCAAGAGTGTTAGAAGTTTGGAGAGGTTAGGAAAAACTACTTCCATTTTTTTAGGTCATTAAAAAGGTCTTTGAGTGATTGCTTTTTATTTACAAAGGTGTTCTTAGCTGAGCATACTTCAGGATTGAACTTTTCGAAGTCCGGAAAAAAGCCTTTGTATTTTTCAGTAAATGATTGTATAGATTTTTCATGTAGAAACATTTCACTGTCAGGGTGATAAGCATTTATCGCATCAGTTATAAAATCATTCGTAGTGAATCTATGTTCCAATTCACCAAACATATTGTCATTGATTTCACATAGATTTTGTTTACATTTTTCCACTTTGGGTATGGATTGCCCTTTTGTTTTCCCTGGTAGGGCTGATGCTAAAATATATTTCATAAATTTATAAGGTGGTGCTAATTTCTTAGATTTTGATTCACATGGTCAATCATAGTCTTTTGCTTATTCACAGGATACTGTTCATATAAAATTAAAGTATTCATCAGATCGTTTTTCTTTCAGTGTAACTATTGAAGCTTTCATTACTCTTTGAGCTGTCCCAAAATCCAAAACTTTCTGTTGAAGCAGCATGAATGCCCCATTTGCTAGTCCCAAAATCTCTGAAAATATCTTCAAAACAAACACAATGTTGAAATTACAAAATTGGCTTAGAAGTCCCCTGGCCTCCGCTGCTTCTTTATTGTTAGACGATCCACAACACATTCACTGACTCCACAGTATTCTGATTCTGGATCAAGTTTAGGTCGTTTGGTTACATTTTCAAGCACATTAAAATGAGGTTCACATTTTGAAGTATTCTTGGGTGAAAAAATGTCATCAAACTTCTTTGTTTTCCTTTGTATACAGACATTATTACATATAAATGACACAAGTATGTCATCAAGGTACAGCGTTCATATAGCTAACCACAGATCAATTTACTACTTACTGCCCTGGCTGATGACAATACGTGGACTTGAAGTCGACCTTGAACATAAGATGTGTGCGCAGCATTGAGTAGATATTTTTGAGTACGAAATGTGAGCTTCGAGCATGGCCAAGACAGAGAATCGAGCGAAAGAGTGAAGTAAAACAGAATATGACAGCTGAGATTTACTGAAATCACATAGCATACCTTTTAAACAATAATATACTTGTATTTTTTCATAGCATGATTCTATTATATGAATCATCAAAATTATTACTGATTGTAATTTATTTTAAAGCTGGTAATATTTGGGTGAAGGGGAGAAGGGAGGGATGGAGGGGGGGGCAGCCTTGGCCTATAACCACCACTGCACATAGATAGGAACATGTAAAAGGTATAACATACAGGACAAACTCAGGAAAAGGACATTGAATGTGAATATATAATATATCTCTATAAAGAAAACCTCTTTTTGCTTTATGAGGTATACCTTCTTCCAAATATAATACAATTACCTCATAAAGCAAAACGAGGTTTTCCTTATAGAGATATATTACATATTCACATTCAATGTCCTTTTCCTGAGTTTGTCTTGTATGTATACCTTTTACATGTTCCTATTTATGTGTCATATCATTCTTTACAATTTTCCATTTTCTCCCTTTTGTGTATTTTGGTCTCCTCTTTTAGGAAGTTGCGTTGCTCGTTTCACATCCCTACCTAATGAGTTCCGATAGAATGAAACCTAGGTTGGGGGATTGGGCGGTGACGATCGACTGTCTTTAATAGGCAACCATTACCTCTTTGCCCAATGGCAGCAAGGTAAAGTGTGAACTGTGTTCTTCTTTTCATTGTAAAAGCCATATTGTGTTCTTTCCTTTTATCTGTTTCTATCCACCTCTCTTATACCTTCGTCCATACATAACACAACTTGAGTTTGATCCCTGGCACGGCCAGAAATTTATCATTTTTAAAATTGGGACATCCCCTTTCATAGTGATTAGCAACCGTAACGGTTGGGGAGCTGTGTGTCGAGTCTGTTCTAGAAATGAATTACATTGTAAGCTGTGTGGTGATATAATCAATTGGTTGGGTTCCTTGAGGGCTTTATAAAAATTGTAATTTTTATGAAGAGTGAGTATAATTGAATTTTATAAAGTAATTAATAGTTTGGGAATAATTTAGAGGGCTTAAGGGATTAAAATTATTCCAATTAAAGTTATGATTAAATTAAGTGAAAAGTTTATAATGCTTAAAGAAGGTTCAAATACTGAAAATAAGTTTGTTAACATTTTAAAGAATAAGTTGTGTTATTTTTATTAAAATATCTCATAAAAAATAATTTTAAAAAAATCTAATTATTTTTTGGTGTATGTAGAGATACTTCGGAAATAGCCAGTACCATACTGAAGGGGGCCCAGTGTTCATCTTCGTGAATGGAGAGGAACAGAGCACCTCGGCAGCCGCGTGGGTGCAAGATGGCGAGATGATAAGTCTGGCAAAAGATTACAATGCCACAGCATTCCTACTGGAGCACAGATTCTACGGGAAGAGCCGACCGACATTGTTAGTACAACACTGGTCATCATTCTATTGAAAAACTGGACTTTGACTCACCAAGCGGAAAAATGGCGTTGCTAAACTTTTTAAGAGCAGGCTAGATATCAATTTAATGGCGACAGTCTTTTGGAGCACTAAAATGTATTGAAGCTGTCCAGAAATCCCACGTTATTTTGCTGTTTTTTTCAGCAACGCGTCTTACTACCCATTCAGGTACTAATTATGCTAGTGTACTATGTGTGATAATGGTTGAATTTATAAGAAGTGTACTGGCATTTGCATGGAGGAAGAGTGAAAACCACCATCAGTACACCCGACCAGGATTCAAACCCTGGTTCCTCTGCTATCGGCAGTCCAATCTATTGACAGCTTAGACCATTCAACCACTGAAGCTTTGTTTTTTTAATTTTAAATTGAGGATTACACCAAAATTAGAGGCAAAAGTTATAAACATGTCACTTATAAGATTAGCTCGTTTTCAACAAGCTTTAATGAAAATGTAGGCGTGATTTTTTTTCACAGCTTCACTAACTTTCGTTTGTTCCAAGAAACACCCTTTTTTCTTATACACAATATTTGCTATACAAATAAAACGATTTGTTATTTGAAATGTTGACAAAGTTAATTACAATATGAAGTGTTAAAGAATACACTTTGTAGGTAGATATTAAAATAATATTACAAAAAAAATTAATAATCAAAGTAAATGTATGTGTAGTTCAACATCTTAACTGACTCAGTAAACATGCCTGCCTAGTGAGCTAAGGGTCCTGGGTTCCATTTCTGGCATGGCTAAAAAGTTTATCTTGGTGAAATGTGGGTTTCACCCTTTAACCAAAATGAATTAACATACATATAGTGATGAATTATAACTAACTCCACTTCCCCAAACATTTTGAGGAGTCTATCAATTCAATGAGGGGATGAGGTGTTTGGACTCTTCTAGTACCCACCTTTCTATGTACAAAATTGTACATATATCAATGACGATAGATAACATACATCTGACCCTTTACCCGCGGTTTCTGCATTAGCAAGCACGCAAACAATACAGTATGTGATTCTGGCACAATATAGTAACAACAATATCTTATGTGTTTAACTATATAGGGATACAAGCACAGAAAGCCTTCGATACCTGACAGTGGAACAGACGCTGGCAGACCTTGCGTACTTCATCGTCAACCTCCTCCAGGTTAAGCTTGGTCTGGGAGGCAGAAAGGTGATAGTGTTCGGTCGATCATACTCGGCCAACCTAGCCACCTGGGCTCGGCTCAAGTACCCCCACTTGGTGCATGGTGCAGTGGCCAGCAGCGCACCAGTCTGGGCCAAGACGGAGTTTTACGGTGAGTGGTTACAGAACCATCAGGCTTGCAATGGGTTGGGTTAGCAGTGACATTGAATGTTTGAGTTTCAAATATTAACCAGGTGGACAAAAATATTTTTCCATGTGTGATGTACCAATGTGGGTTTTTTGTCCCATCACCATGACAATGCAGGTGCATTTCCTCAAAAAAATCCTCATATCAATCATTTAAATTAAGTAGTTAATAGCTGTAGTGTTTTCTTTAGCACCTTTTTCAGCCCCTTTGCTCAGCTAATGGTGTCTGTCTACTGAGCTAAAGGTCCCGGGTTCCATTCCCGACACGGCTGAAAAGTTTAACATTGGTGAAATGTGGGTTTCCCTCTTTCCCACAGAAGAATGGTCGGCCAAGATCAGGATGTTGTGTCTGTTCTAGATTTAAGTTAGTTTTTAAGTCGTGTGCTGATATAATCAGTCAGTCCAGAAAGTACATGTGAAATACCTCAAATATTTTTCTTTTAATTTTAGCACCTGTTCGAATTATATGCGCATATATCTTAATTACTCTAACAAGTTAGGGCTAGGGAATGTTGGATTTAGAGGAAGTGTACTCACATTTGTGTGGAGGTAGTGTGGGGAAATGATTCAGGAAAAAACCATCCTCGGTATACCTGACCCATATTAAAACCTCGATCTTCATCATCGGCCATCCAGTCTAATGTGAAAGTGACGCCTTAGACTGTTTGGGTAGTGAAGAAGGTTTAACCTTCTAAATGTAAGACATACAATTGATATTAGTATGTGAGTATTATTCACTTGTTGAAATATTTTAATAAGGGTTCTTGACAAGGGCAGATGCCTGTAAAACTATTCTTCCTGTGTTTTAAGAGTATTTCGATGGTGTGGCACTTGCTCTAGAGCATTATTCCCCAGATTGCGTCTCCACCATAAGGGTGGCCACCACAGCAATGAAATCCCTCCTGAGCACGGAGGGTGGAGCAGACAACTTGACCACATACTTCAAGTAAGGCACGACCCACACCAGTCTAGTGTGTTAAAACTTTTATTCTACTTGATTGCTGTTATTTATTTTATTTATTTAGCACTGCATCTTACTACCCGTTGGGGTTATACGTTTAAGTACTAATTAGGCTAATGAGATACTAATTGGGAAGGTTAAATTTAGAGGAAAAGAACCCAAATTTGCGTGGAGGTAGAGTGGAAAAAATATAGGAACCCCTCCAACCCTAGTTCACCCGACCGAGATTCGAAACTCGATCTCCCCATCCTCGGCAGTCTTGCTCAACATGAATCTAGCGCGTTAGCCAACTATGCCACCAAGGCAGGTTTGACTGCTGTTCACAAGGAAGTCAGGGCTTAACCGAGCGGCCAGCATTGCCTCTCATGACCAAATTACCCCTTTAGTTGGAGATATTTATAGAGCATTATTTTAAATAACAAACGAACAACTATCTGACAACTGTTAGCTTAATGGCTCCACAAATGGTAATAGTTCAGTTTCATAGGTGAGACTCTTCACAAGCACCAATAATCACACAAACATAATATATAGATATAAAGATACTAATTAGGGTTTAGTGCTTGTATTTTTAAAGATTATTTTTTATAATTTATTAATTTCTCATTATAAGATGGAACATTATTATGGAAGATATGGAATATTATTACAAAGAAAGTCTGTAAGAAGAAATTATACAACTTAATATTCAAATTTACCAACGGCTTAGCCACCAATCACAAGTAAATAGAACTCAGATTCGACTATGGGTGATAATGACAAAGATATTTACTTGTTGTTGACAGGTTTGTTCTGTTAACTGGTTAATAAATATATATGCACTAGGGCTAGTTGTCTAGAACAATATCAGGTTAAAGCTCCCGATTTAAGTTATTTTCTAAGTCATATGTTGTTATAGTGTGTGTTTCAAAAGTGCAGGCTAAATATTGCACCTAAAAAATAATATTATTTTTATTATCATCACATCTAAGTAACTGTTTGGGTTATATCCTTATATACAAATTACACTAAAGTGTTAGGGATAAGTAAGGTTATATTTAGAGGAAGTGTGCCTGTGTTTGCTTGGAGATAGAGTTGAAAACCATCTAGTAAAAACTACCCTCAGTATACCTGACCTAGACTGGATACCCAATATCCTCGTCATCGAAAAATTCAGTCTATTGCGAAAGTAAAGCCTTAAAATAACATGAATATAGCTCAGCTGTTTTGTCTGCAGCCTTTGCAGTCCTCTGAATGCATCGAAAGAGTTTGACGTGTACGCACTGTTCAACAATGTGGCCAGCAGCCTAGCGAGTGCAGTTCAGTACAACACTCCCATCACAGCCGCAAAAGACAGCATTGCTTCAGCTTGCAACAGATTAACTAACTCCTCGTTTGGGGACACACCCTTGGACAGGTACTCCAACATGATGAGGATTATCCTGGGCTCCACATCGTGTCTAATGGTGGACATGGAGAGAGTGCTGTTGCAATATCAGAACACCAGCTGGGACAGCAAAGTTGTCATATCAGGCAGTGAGTACACGGTGACTAGTGCAAGATGAGTAGTATATACTTTTACGTCGGTGAACTGGCGGTCTAGGGGTAAGGTGTCAGACTTCTGTGCTGGCGGCCGGGGTTCAACCCTCGGTCCCGGCACAGATTTATCTGATTACCAAACCCTTCCTTCACCTCTGACAAGACCTCTTGGGAATGTGGGGAATGCCAGGCCTCCACTGTGGTTCGGATTCCACGTTAAACTGTAGGTCCTCCATTTCATCTCACTATCACCCTACCATTACACATTAGCGAAAGTGCGTACAACCCGAACGGGTAGTAAGACGCGATGCTAATAATAATAATAATAATAATAATAATAATAATATACTTTTACACTGGATTCACAAGTCAGAATAAGATAGCAAACTTACGTTGTTTGCTTCCACAATACTATAATGTATACAATAGTGAAATAAGTTGAAGTAAGAATGCTAACGTTCCTGAAAAATGTTGTGCACACTTTAACGTTAATCAAGATGATTAGAATACTTTGAATTCACAAAGTAAATTGAGTTATTTAAAAGATTTTTATTAATAAGTTTGCCATCAACATTTCCTCACAAGGTTTACACCATATAGTATCTAAAAAATAGAAACAGACCTCAGTTTCTATCAAATTATTTACTCATCAATTGTTTCCCGCCTGTGGCCAGATCAGTTTAGTAAAAAGCCTTCATTTACCTTTGTATTTCTGCCATTCTTTTTTATTTTCTAGCATCGTGTTTTAGTATCAGTTTGAGTTATATGAATGTGTTAATGCTGAGGAAGGTTGAATTTAGAAGAAGTGTACCTAAGTTTGAGTAAAAAGAGTGCAAAAACACCCTTGAGGAAAAACCACCTTAATTACACACGACAGCTCCAATATCCCCGCTGTTGGCAGTCCATTTCACTGTGAGTGTGACGCCTTAAATAATTTGAGCTCCAAAGCGTATCTCTTCACTATTAATACAAACCATGTTTTAAAATTATTACTTGTGTTTTCTAAAATATAGGCCGCCAGTGGATGTATCAGACTTGTACTCAGTTGGGATACTATCAGACATCCAAGTCTGGCTTGCAGCCTTTCGGAGAAGGAATGTTCCCAATGGAGTACAAACTCTACATGTGCGAAGGAATTTTTGGAGAAAAGTAAGTACCTAGGTCTAATAACACTAATGTAAAAATAAACTAAGCCATCAATTATTATTTTATTTCTAAAAGTTCTTAGGGTAAAATATTTTTTGTATTCATTTTCAAAAAGACACATTACATGGTGTGTTAAACTGTTTCAGTTGTTGAATTGTGTAAGGCGTCACTCTCACAAGAGAATGGGCTGGTGATGATGGGGAGATCAGTGTTTGAATCTCTGTTGGGTGTACTGGGGGGTAGTATTGCCCAAATGGTTTTCCACTTTTCTCTCACACAAATACGGGTACTCTCCCTCTAAATTCAAACTTCTTCACCCCTAACACATTAGCATATTTGGTTTATAAGCATAGAACCTGAACGGGTAGGAAGTCACGATGACAAAAAAAAGTTCCCTGTAAAATGGTTTCCCTAAATTTGTAGCCATAGAATAATTACCTTCTTGTGTTGGCTGTGTAGGGTTTAGTCTGTCTTGCATTGATGATGATGTCAATATCTCTTTGATAAGGTTCAACAAACACTTGCTGGAAGCTGGAGTAAGTCACACCAACATGATGTATGGTGCCCTCAGGCCTCAGGTGTCCAATGTTGTGTTCATACATGGGACAGTGGACCCCTGGAACTATCTAGGAGTTAGAGAGAGCCCAGACCTTGGAGTGCATACCGTCATCATACAAGGTAACACCGGCCATCTCTAATGGTTCATCTACAATCAGTTGCCCCGATATGTCAAATACATAGTCTCGATATCTTCTGTCGTTTAAATAGATCGTATATTTATTTTTTATACACCCTTCAAATTTCTTATTGGTAAAAAACAACATATTTCAACATTTATTAGTATAAGGCTATCCAACCAAAACGTCTCCTGGAAAGTGGGTTCCACCAATCGCAGATGAACCATAAATGATACTTTTAAAGGACTAGCATAAAAATGTGGATTAGGCCAACTACATGACAAAAATAACATTTTTCTTTCATTGATATTTGTTAAGTACTTATATCTGTTTAGTAAATTATCCCTCCTTGGTCCAGTCACGCACTGAAAGTGAGCTAGAAAGAATGCAGTAGCATATGTTTAGCCCAAGTTGGCTATATAGCTTCACATATTGCGGCTCTGAGACCTTCAGATAGTATTTTTGTACGTTGAGAGTTTGAATATGAAAATACACTTGGATCAAAATGCTCTTAACAAAACTAATGTGTGAATTTTTACTTGTTTATTCTGAACTAATCTTATTGATACACACATATTATATGCACCACATTGCTTTTACTAGTCTTGTTTTTAAAATTTGGGAGTTTGTTTAAAAAAAATGTTTACTTCTTAATAGTATGTCAGTTTTGTTAAATAAATAGTTTAGTTAAGCTTAAGATTAATTTAACCAAAGAAGCTTGATCGAAACTTGTGGCAATTTGACCTTTTGTTTGACTTTGGTTATCTTTATCACTTTTAGGTGATTTTAGTGGTTACTATAGGTAAATTAGTTAGCCAACCTTGGAGGTTAACTAAGTGAGTACATGGTCACACGATGTTGCCAGCAACTGCTAACCAGCCTCAAGTTGGATGACTATGGCTTAATTAACCTTCAAACTTATAAAACATAAAAATTATCCACTTAATACTTCATCGAAGTACTAAAAAAAGCTTGACCAAACAAAAGATCAATGCAGGACAAGAATTGATCAAGCATTCACGATGATCACATTCATAATTGGACACAATTGCAATATATTCTAGGAACTTCACACTGTGCAGACTTTAATGATGAGACACCCTTAGACTCGGCTGAGCTGTTGGAGGCACGGCAGAAGATAAAACAGTTGGTAGGCCAGTGGCTTGTAGAATGAAGATATTTAGTGACACTGAACAAGACCGGCATGAAGCTAGTTTCGGTCACGTTTTGAAGTTCAGTGCATTCTGAGATCACTAATAAGTAATAACTTATTTCTTTACAGACAGTTAAAAAACATGTCATGCAAAAGTGTCAAAATGTCTATTTTAAAGTTAAAAGATAGTGTCTTTATCATTATTTTTTAACATAGTAGGAATTGTGTTAACCAACACATTTGTGATTTTAACCAAATATAAAACAAAAGGACTAATACAAAACAAACTTTAGTTTTCTTTTAGAATATATAGGTTAACTTGTTTTTGTCATAATTTGAATAATTGTTCATGTCTGTCAAGATTACCCATCTATTCCGGATTTCAGTTATTTTTTATGATAATAAAGTATCTAACAAAGAAAATTCACTGACTTTTTCTCTCTTAATTCCCATGTAAATAAAATTCAGAGTACAGAAATTGTTGTTTTGACATCCTGTTCTTCCTCTTGTATCGCCTGTTACTTCTCATTATTATGGTTAAGGCCGACTAGTTCCAATAAGCACTCATTTTGTAAGCTCATCATCCAGAGTGGGGAGATAAGGGGGAGGGTGGCTCATGATACCTGGCCTGAAAAAAAAGAAAATACGAATGATAAGCAGGATAATGTCTTATCCAAATTAAACCCCTCCCGGCCGTTACTTCATCACTATGAAAGAGGAAACATTTCACCAATGATAAACTTTCCAGCCATGTTGGGAAGTGAACCCGGACCGTAGTTTAGTAGAAACACACTACCAACTTAGCTAAGAGTCCGGAAGGTAAGAATAAGGAAAGTCATTGAAAACTATATTATTGTTCTCGGTAAGCTTACCCCTTCCTCAGCCTCAAATCTGTGACAAATTAGTTTTATGATTTTATGACAAAGCTTTTAACTTTATATGCGAACATTTCTAATTAGTTCAGTCCAGTTTTTTTTCTTCGTTTCAAAATGTTTGGAAGTTTCACAGGGTATATTTTTTTGGTGTAGTTAATTTGGCTTTTGAATATATTCAAGAAGTGATTTAAGTTTAAGTTGAATTAAAGTATTTCATTAAGTCAGTTTTAAAGCATTAATTTGCATGCACTTTTTTTGTTTTTTAAAAGTGACAAAAGTGGCTTTAAAAATGTACAAACATACAAAAGTCGAATAGTGCAAAGAGAGGGAAGGACTGCAATTGACTAAGCTGTCTTTGCTTGTGAATGCCAGAGAGAGAGAAAAATGTGTGTTTACATAGATTAGATTGTTAAATTTTCAAGACCAGTGAATCTCTACAAGCTATCTGAACAGCAACAAAATTAAAATCATATTGAATTAGTTGCATGTAGATTTTCTCCCATATTATTTACCAATATATTAACTTATACATCAAAAGCTGTATATTGCTGTACATTATTATTTATTACACTCACTCCTGATGACTCATGCAAGGGCCTTAACAAACACCCAGAAACTAACATTTAAAGTTCTCTATGAGTTTGTAGCTTTGAAGTAATTAAATAATCTATTTATAGATACACAAATATGTTCAGTTTAGCTTAACAAAAATAAATTTGTATATAATGAGTCAATAGCTTATGGGTGCAGTAAAAAATAATTATACAGTTATATAAACTTAATTTTGGGTACAATTATAGGTAAGTTGTGTTTCAATAAGGCAATAAGATTGATGAGAGAAGATTTAGATTGTATGAAGTAATGTTGTTCATCATGCAACTGAGGATGTTGCTAGGCACTGTACATTGATGAATACTGCATTGGAAGCAGTAGAAAACTTGCAAGACATAAATGAAGGTCATTGCTGAAACAAAAAGCAAGTGTTGTTAAAGCTGGGTTAACATGGTCAAAGTACACTTGGAGTATACTAGGACCGAGTTGTAAAGTGTAGTTTCCTAGTTACGAGTACACTTGTATTATTTGTCTTTGACTTTTCCCCATGTGGTCTTTTATGTGTACCTTCACTTTCCACCATATTTAAACGTTACTCAGTCCAAGTACACTTGTATTGCGTGTACACAGTAAATTATATGAATAGTGTGCAAATGCGCTCACATCTTCTGAATGTGTTCAGCCGGAGCGTATGCTGTCAACCAAGCTTTAACCTAGTGATTAAAGGTGGAGGGGGTAAAGGGTCCTGACCCACCCCAGAGATATATATACATATACATGTGAGTGTGAGTGTATGTATCAACATTTCTATTCACCAAAAATAGGCCTATCTAATAAAATTTTCTGGTGAATCCGCCCTAGAAAAATTAGACTTCCACGCCCTTGCTATTTATGTTCCACAAAGGTTTTGTTATATTGATTTCGATGTATGGAATTAAATAAATTATTATATTATATTGATTTTAATACATGGAATTAAATAAATTATATGGTATTGATTTCAACACATGGAATTGAATAAAAGTGTAAGAGTAGGAAATAAGAGATGTACTATATTAAAAACTAGCATGTTCAAATTGATATAAAACACTTTAATTACGGAACATTTTACAATTTTCCTGGAAGTGGAATGAAGAAAAACGAAACAAGTTGTCATCATGGAACTAAATTTAATTTTTGTAATTTGTATTTTTGACAAAATAACTATCCCTAATGCTAATCTGTAAATCATAGTTCGGAAACAATTTTAAAAATGAAAAATGTTACAATCTGGGTTTTACAAGTTGAGTTTCCATATCAAACTCTGATAAAATTTGGTCGTGTTGAAAAATTACATTCTTTTCTACACCCCAATCTTCTTATGAATGGACATATCTGACCGCTAAAAAAAAGTTCCTTAGTATACTTTCACGTGTTTATACAGCAAATCGTGTGATCTGCAGCTGCCACTTTTGATAAATATTGTCAATACCTACAAACAAGCTATCACTAGTAATTTAACAAAAAGTAGCTAATATTGACAGTCTTTTGTTAGTTGCTCGAAATGTTCATTCCTAGGAAAATCGGGGTATAGCTTAATTAACTTTCCTCTTGGTTAGCTTTTTTATTTGTACCGTAATATTTACCGTAATGTTCACTACTTTGAATATACGCATGCGCAGACTTAATAAGGAAACAAATAGAAAAGCGAACCTGAATTTGTCATGTTAAATTAATAGTCTTGATACTTTTGTTATAATATATTTATTTTATCACTTAGAATAGGAATTGTAAGAAGTTTTAGTAACTTTGTATAGTCAAAAAAATCTTCTTCAAGCTAAATACAATAAAAGCAACATGGATTAGAATAAACTTTGTATTATCCCTCAACATTTCGTTTCTAAATAATTGTTAAAATACCTGCGCGTACACACACACACACACATATATCCTTTTTTTTCCTCCCTTGTTCCTGAGTTAAACATTTCTGCGCATGCGAACATCTGTTAATAAAATTTCCCTATAGCGTTTAAATACGTGTCTGTACATGAATATTGTTGTCAAATTAATGTCAGTGACTTGATGTGATTGTTGTTTGTGAACAGTACAAATTATTAGTTTAATTTAGATCATTGGGTAACTCAGAATTATTTGCACATAAACGGTGTAGTGAGAGAAACTTTTTCCATCAATAATGGCAAAGAAAAGTATGCTAACAACATATATTTTGTGGTTTATTGGCGGTGTATTTGGTTTACATCATCTTTATCTTGGAAGAGATGCACAAGCATTCTTGTGGTGGTGTACTTTAGGAGGTTATGTTGGATGTGGATGGTTAAGAGATATTTTCTACATCCCAGAGTATGTCTCGGATGCAAACGAGGATGTGAAATTTATTCGAAAACATGTAGCGAGAGTAAGACAGCATGATAAAGTAAGTAGGCCTAGCCATAGATCAAAGCTTTAGCTTAAGATTTTAATGATTCATGTTTTTCTAAAAGTATGTCACATCCTTAAAGCAACGTTAAGGCATAATATTTTTTTTAACTTGAAAATAACTTTCTTAAAATATCTGTCAAATGTAATATACACCTTAGAATATTTCAAACTATTGGCATAACATATTTATTTGTTCTTAATGCTTCAAACACAGACATATTTTTTTAAGGAAATACACACTAATAGACTATCTCAATTACTATTTTTTAAATTACACCTGTACACGAGAATGGAACCCAGTACTCTTGGCGTAGTGTGCCAAAGTTCTACCACTAAACTATCCAGGATTCATCCTGTGCTTAGGGTCATTATTCACTCATAGCTTAAGACAGACTACAAGATTGACCTGTGGAATTTAGTGATCCTAGAGATATCATTGAGAACCATAGCCACCAGCGACTCGATAGATGGGGCTTTACATTGCTGATTTACCATCTTTAAATGCACGTATGTGATATAGCAAAGTTTAGGCCCTACCTGCCATACCATACTCCTTAATGGTGTTGAAAAAATATCGGCGGGGACATTGCAGTTGCTGAGGCCCCTAATTTTTCCTGTACTGTTGCCACTCAACAGTGCACAAAGATATTTGAGTATTTGATAAATTTTGTGTAATATATTTGAAATAGCCAACCAGTAGGGCCTACCTTTGTTTAATGTTTTTATATACAGTTAATCAAGTCAAGCAGGGTTTTGTTAAGAAACTTAGAATCACAAAATTTTGAATTTTGCAAGTATAAGAGACTGTCCCAAATTGGGTTAGCTTGTACCACGTTCAAAAAATTTGAAACGTCACTCATATTTTAGGCTAGATTATGGGGTTTCTTTAAAGAATGCTGCTATAACACACTCCACTGGTCTAAAACCAATCAGCCATGCTATAGAATAGGCCTAATATATATATTTTTTTAATCACCATGTCTTACTACCCGTTCAGGCTATAGACCCTTGTACCTAGGGCCGGGTTTTTTCAAACTGCTGTCTCTTTGTGTTTAACACACCAAATTTTTACACAAAAAGATAACATACTTTTCCCTTGTATGCAAGTATCTTTGAAAAATTTGTTATCACTTGAATATATTTTTTTAAATTTCTTTTGTAAAGCTTTGTAAATGGCCTAAGCTTGGGCCAGATGCTTTTGTAGACTACCTTGGGCCACTTATTTGTACAGTTTGAAATCTTGTTTAGCTGTATTCTTAGAGGTTGCATTATTTATTAGACCAAACTACTTAAGTGTGTAACATTTTTATTTCAATATACAGTAGTATAATGAAGTCCCAAATTCAATAAAACTAAACTAAAACATTATTTAAAAAAAATAGCTTGCTTGAATTTTTATGGAACAGATATCCAAATTTCTGAGTTGTGGGAGGTTTTCCCTCTGGAAATTCTGAGAAAAAAAATTCTTCAAAATTTGGGAGGTATTTAGATATAGGCTTTTAGCTAAAAGATTTGAGAAAGAACACATAAGAAGTTCATTCTTTCTTTATGTTGTTTGTTAATTTTTGTCAGTTAAAAAATATGTGTTAAAAATGTAAATCAATTATCCTATTAACAGTGATTGAGAACTAAGCAAAGCAACTGGCTAGTGAGATATTACATAGCATTATAACAATAGTGACTATAACATATAATAGATTTAACTGGTTTAATTCTCTAATTATTATTAAATTATTAATACTAACTAGAAAATTTCTTGAGGCACACCCACCCACAGATTTGTCCCTGACTGAAGCGGGTAGTAAAATAAATAAAGAGATGTTTCTAAACATTGCTAAATTATCTATAGCAAATGATTAGGTCTGATATCATAGTTGCCGGTGCTAAATGATTAACTCACTTAACATTCGTAAGTAAAACAAATTTCAAGACATGATACATTAATTAACTTATCGTTTTGGGTGAGCTATTTAAAATATCTACCGGTTATTTAGTGAAATGCGGCCAAAGAAATCCAAGGGTCAGCCTCGTAGCAAAACTGGAGAAGGGAGATGTGGGTAAAAATTCTCATTTGGACCATAACTTAACATTCAGTGGCCACGTGGTCTAACACGCTACTCTCGCAATCCTTAAAACCACTAGCATAGCTAGTAAACAAGTTTATGGCCTGAATGGGTAGTAAGACAGGCTGAGAAATTATAAAAAACCTGCCCTCTTTGATTTCAGCCACCCTTTTCTTCCATGAGGTTTTTCGGCATGTTCGTAGTTGCTTACCTCTGGAGTTCAGTGGTAACTATGGCAATCCCGGAAGAACCTATCGGAGGAATAAACTGGAGATTTCTCATAGTGTTAGCTCCACTGGCTTGCGCACTAGGTAATAATTTGCTATATAGACATATATTAGGCCTAATATTTATAGATAATTGTTAGATATTATGTATGAGACCAGACACCTTAGCTCGGTCAGTAGTGTGTCTATCTACTGATCTCAGGGTCCCATGTTCGATTCCCAGCATGGCCGAAACTTTATCTTTGATGAAATGTGGGTTTAGCCTTTCACATTGATAAATTAACAGCCGGGGACTGGAAGTTGTGCTTGTCTTAGTCTTAAGTTAGTTTATAGGGTCTAGGTTTATAGGCCTAGCAAGCCAGTAGTGGAAAATGTATAGCTTGAATAAAAACTTACCCAGACATTAGGCTGGAAACAGTAATGTTTGTAAAGTAAAGATCTTATGTTTGGTAGTAAATAATTTGCCACTTCAGATTTCTATTTAGTTGAAAACACAAAAAAAGATGAATCCAAAAAATACTGTATATGGAAAAACACTTATGGACAATCATTAATGAATGGCTACTAGGATGAGTATGGATCGAGTGACAAATCTAATATATGAAAGTAGTTAGTGTGTGTGTGGTGTAGTGATCCTCATTATATATATATATATATATATATATACCAAATTTAATTTTTTTTTATTTTTTTTATTATTTTCTACATACTTATATACTCATCCATTTTGTTTTATTTATTCTAAAAACTTTTTATATAATTTTATTTGACAACCAACCCACACTAGCGCTGTGTTTATTTTATGATACTATCTTTTTCTGTAGTCAAACTTCTATAAAAAAAATTCCACAATGCTGTCATTCTCCTTTGTTTAAGACAGGGGAAGTCCCAACAAATGAGAACGGCGTCACTCTGTGA
Organism: Timema douglasi; assembly: GCA_901482245.1. Lineage (NCBI taxonomy): Eukaryota > Metazoa > Arthropoda > Insecta > Phasmatodea > Timematidae > Timema > Timema douglasi. The sequence goes on from CABEEJ010002549.1 coordinate 59,840, forward strand.
TGGAAACTTAACTTGTAAGGGCCGAGCTTGACATTATCTCAAAGTATTTTAGTAATCCTTGTATAAAAACAGCATTATGTTTCACTATAAAAAGAATAGTTATATATTCATAAAAGTAGATCTGGATATAGAAATGTGAATTAAAAGGGGTTTTTCATGAAATTTTCATTTATATCAATTACCTGTAGAGCACGGCCAAATCCTCGGGCAATAAAAGGAAATAAAGGAAACTAAATAATAACTGTAGCCCATCACGGGGCACGCTCGTATCATAATAATTGGAGCACATTGCAGGGCACATATATTCATGTACTAATGATAGTGGATCAAAAGAAAGGGGTAGGCCATGTAAGAGATGGCTAAATGTGGTAGATGAATGCATGAAAAAGAGAAACATTAAGAGTTCTGTGAATAAAAGAGCATGTATGACTTGTTGTGTGGGTGTTGTTGAAGTGAAGAGAGTATGCTAGGATAAGAAAGTGTGGAGAGATTTTGTGGTGATGTAGTAAGTACGGAGTTGTTTTTTGAGCTATATGCACAGTTTCTTGCTTACTTCATAAGGGAACATGATACGGTATGTATGTAGGCCTACTGAAAGAGAGTGTGATTCTTTTATTATTATTATTATTATTCATCTTGTATTATCAGACATAACTCTTTGTATCATCAATACATAGCCTACAGCAACAAAAACAAATTTCCAATGATAACAAAATTAATATTATAAAAAATTGTAGATAGCCCACTTGTGGCCGCAGGTTCTAACGTGCTTCTCTTGGAGTAGATAAGACTGCTGATGCCAGATAGATAGAGGCTCGAATCTCGGTTGAGTGTGCTAAGGATTTTTTTTNTTTTTCAAAAATGGTTTACTACTTTCCTTACACACAAATGTGGGTACACTTACTATAAATATAACCTTCCTAAGAGGCCTACCTAAACCATTAGCATAATTTATTACATAAGCGTATAACCTGAACGAGTAGTAAGATGGTACTTAGGGAAATTAATGCCGTTATTGGATATATGATTTTGTTTTGATTTTTGTATAGAAGGTGAAAAATATTAAAACTATCATACGATATAGAAAAGAAATTAAAGAATGTTTGCATATTATTCCTGAAATCACCACTAAATTTTCTTTGTTGAATAGAGTGAGTTGGAAATAAGCAGAGTAGAAAATATGTTAGTCTAGGCATATTTTAGGTGTAGGCCTATAATAGGGACACAGCAATTTTCTGTGCACAGCATTTAAACATAAGCTGACTATCTATTTATTAGGAAGGTGACATTTAGAAGAAATATACTCACACTTGTGCGGAGGTAGATTGAGACACCAATAATGTAAAATCCACACACCCAGCTGATATTCAAACCCTGTTCTCCTTTTCTTCGGCACTCCAATCTATCATAAGAGTGGCATAAAGCTATCGATATGAGCCATATCACTGTAGCAATATTAGTTTACATTAGTTTTTTTTTTTATATCTCATTAACTTAAGTATAACTCAACCCGCTTCGCTCATCCAATGCTCTAAAAAGGTGTCACTCTTGCTATAGACAGGACTGCCAAGGATGTGAAGATCAGAGTTCAAATCCTGTTAGATGTACTGAGGGTAGTTTTTCCTAAATGGTTTTTCACTCTTTTAACAAAATATAGGTACACAATCTGTATATTCATCCCTAAGTATGTGTGCCACCCAAACACTAGTAAGAAGTGGTGACAAAAAAATTCTAACAAAAAGTATAATGTGCATTTAGATATATTTATTAGTCCTGCAGATATTTAACCATTTGGGATTTTGGCCAATTATTGAGAGGATAATATCGGGTTGGTCTATTTTCTAGGTGTGTGGACAGTTGGCAATATTGGTCGGGAACAAGGGACTATATGGTGGCCACTAGCTGCGGCATATGCCACCTTTCCCCTATACTACTATTTTGAAGATGACACTACGGCGTATTCGTTGATGACCTTTGTGTCTTCGTTAGCTTTCGACACTTGGTCGAAGAAGTGGAGGAGAAGTCCGCCCAAGAAGAAGTCTTTAGCCAAGTAAGCATTATACTTTGACATTTTCATACAGGGGTTGAGCTATAACCGTACATTTGCTTGTGTAGTACTTTTTAAAATATAAAAATAGCGATGGTTCGGCTTGGACATAAAGGACCTACTCACCTTTGAAACACAAATAGTACCCTTCATTTATCCTGTAAGGTGGCAAGCTTACCTGGCATAATTCCGCTAAGGTATAGTTTATAAGATAGTCATAGTGTATCTGTCAAAGTAAGACTGCCACCTTTCGGGGTAAATGAAGTGTACAATCGTTATGGCACATTTTATGACTCTGGTACATGTTTTTAAATAGAGATGATTGATGGATCAAACTTAATATCTAGTAGGCTAGGTTATATTTTACTTATAATTGCAATAACTACTCATTTTCTTATCAAATAACACATACATAATTAGCATTAAAATTAAAGATATCAAACTCTTTTACCTCATGTTATGATGTAATGAGGATGTAAAAGGAGAGAATACTAAATAAAATGATTCAGACGAAGTATGTAGGAAAACAAACGAAAGGGAGAGTAATCAAAAATTTGACAACCGGGGCTGTGGCTATTTAAAATTTTAGACAGTTTGTAGGTAACCACCAAATGATATATTTTATCTTAAATCATCTTTTAGATACTCTGGTATCTAGATATCTAAATTATTGTTTCCCGAACATTTTATAACAGCAACCAACTTTTATAACGACAAAACAAATTCTCGTATCTGAATATTATGCACCATGTTCCCACACCCCTTTTTTCCCTATATTTTCATGATTTTATAGTTTCAAATAATTACAACATTTTCCCCAATTTCAAATATATTTTGAAACTCGCCAAAAATCATCTCTCGACCTTTACAATCTGGAAACTGTTGATCTGAATATTACTAACAAAACATTCACATATGGTTGACCTGGTTCAATTTGTTTACTTGTAGACGTATCACCACATTGACTGTGTGCGGGGTACTCTACCTCTCGTTGTGGGGCAGTTATTTTTATTTCAACACCAAGCTGACAGACAGCGAAGGAGAAGAGATCCCAGTGCGGGAGGCGATCCATCATTTCTTCACGTCTCCCTGGTGGGTGGATCTTAAACAGTCCCTTCACGACACATGGGTCTACGCACAACACCACGGATGGGTGGAAACGTGGCGGCAGATCATCGACCTCTCCGACCCGCACGGGGAACAAAACGCATACAAGGTTGGTCTTTATCTTTCAAATTGTGGCTTACATTTGAAGAACATTATAACATGGCTGAGGTGTTTTAGCACTGATCTTCCATTTTTGAGAGAATAGTTTAAGCACTGTGCACACATGCAATTTCATAGCTATCTATATTCAGAAGGTCCCAGCTCCATATATTCCTGGAAGGAACTGAAGAAAGGGATTTATTTTATAATATAGACCAAAAAAACAATTTTATTCCAAATAAATGTGTTAATTCCATAAAATGTTTCATAGTCCTATGTCCTATTTTATCACATCCATTACAGTTTAAGATTATTTGGAATATAGCACTAAGTTACATCATGGTTTAAATTAGGAGGACCCGCTTTGGTGGTTGAATAGTTTAAGGCGTCTCTCTCGCAATAGACTGTACTGTCGATTAGTACATATGCATATAGCCCTGGAATGTGTAATAAGGCTAAAAAAATAAGAAGAGGGATAGTCAAAACACTTAGCTGAGTGATACTGTAATAGAAATTGTTTTGATAAATACTAAAAAACATAAATACATTTTTATCAGCCTCTTGGTCTAGTGGTCAGCAGCACCCCTGGCTACTGATCTGAAGGTCTCGGGTTAGATTCCAGGTGAAGGTAATTGTTCCTCTGGTCACTATGATCTAGTTGATTAGGCTCAAGTAGGGTTTAAGATCAATCCTGGCTCCACACCTTTATAATTACTTTAATAACATAATTTCATTGCGGTTATGACATTTTAAAGACAACTTCCAAGGTGTGTCCTGAGCTACGTTCTGTTCCCACAGTGCGACTAAAAGTCTACATACAAGGTGACCAAACTAGATATTGCATCTCTCAGGTAAAACATCCCATATGCAAAAAACAAGCCTTCACTGCCACATACAACCTCTTCACGTTAAGTGAGTAGACTGAAGCTCTTTTAGACTATGCTGTCTACTCTCTTAACCTGAAGAAGCTGTCTGTGACCTTGATTGTCCTTAAAAACGTGTTTTTTTTGTTTTTTAGGGGTTTATTTAAACAATTTTTGTTTCAGTGTCACTATTGTAGTGTGCTCTCTATGCCTCCCTAACATTTAAAAACAGGGGTTTGGAGTCAGTGTGCCAAACAGTTTTTTTTTTTTCTATCATTTAACTTTGATTGTGCAGGTGTTGGGGGTTTCGGGTGCAGCCTCCCAAGCGGAAATAAGATTAAAGTATCGTGAGCTTTCTCGGGAGTTTCATCCAGATAAAGTGAAAGATCCAGAGAAGAGGAGGGAGGCACAAGAACAGTTTATGGAGATCCAACAAGCTTACGAGACACTCTCCAAGATTAAAGGGAGGAGGAGTAGGAAAAACAAAAAATTTGAACAGGAGTAGCTGTTGGATTCACTTACACTTACATTCCATTCTCCGAGGAGGCGGGAAAAGCTCAATAAGTATTTATTTGAACTATAGTTTTTGGGTCAATTTTGCTTGTTTCATTGATTAAAATATACAGCTTTTTTCCTGAGTTTGATCAAGCATTATTTATGTCAAAATAGGAAGAATAAAAATTACTATCCAAAATAAAATATATACATTTATTTTTATTACTTTTTTAAATCCTAATTTGACTTTAAGATGCTTATAACATACTATCTTCATGAGGACAATTAGGATCTACTTGAATAAAGAAGTAGCAGCCCCAGTTTAGAAAACTGAGATTAATAGATGGAGGGCTCGTTTTGCTGACCACATGATATCCTCTTTTTTCAAAATGTTGGCAGTATTGGTGGCCATTCGTTACAGCTCGCTTGTGGTTTCACACACTGGATATTTTTTTATAATATCACCTAGTTTTAATATAAAGTGTAAAAGATTCACCCAAAAATAAATAAATAGATATAGCTCAAATAAATATACACAATTATTTAAATATTTATTATTTAGTTTAGAAGCAGGTACAAGAAAGGTTGATATAAATATTTATTTGTAACTGAGAGCTTTAAGATGTTATATATTATGAACATATGTAAACCATGTAGGTAGGTGACACAAAGGAATTTGTCACATGATTTTGGTGAAAGTCTTGTTGAAAATAACTGTTAACATAACTATAAACTATTGTCTGTAAAATAAAGTAATTGTCAAACAATAGTTGATATACTCTTAAATTGTAATACAAAAATATGAACGCAACTAGGTTTTGTAACATACAACATAATTTTAAATCAGGCTTAAGTTGTAATTTTGTTTAGTGAATCTACAGTAGAACATTTTGAATTCGAAGTCAAAGGGATATCAAAAAAAATATTGAAATATTCAAAATTTGAATTAACCATTGGTCAGCTGGTACACAAATAAATCAATAACCTCAAAATATACTGCATGTGATCACACACTTTTATAAATGCTATTTAAAAAACACACAATAAATGCATGAAGAAAAATCCAAATCCAAAATATAAAAACTTTGAAAAATTAGCATTAAAAAATTGTCGACCTAAATCAGAATTGATTAAAGCCAAGCCAACACATCCTCTCTATTAGGTAACATGCTCACCACCGGTGCGTAATTCCCCACTTTCATATCTACTATGTGTCATCAGACTAACTCCAACTTTAATGACATTCTCGGCATAATGATGTGGTTTAATAAAGATTGTTTAGCTAGGTTTGAAATGAGGACAAAAAAAAAAGATGTAAAGGCTTTGAGCTATTCAAATATTTCCTTCTAAAATTTGAATTAAATGTTACTTTTCACCTTTGATTTAAATATAAATTTAATGGAGAAACAAGGTGGGTTTGAATTATCCAATTTTTCGAATTAATCAATGTTGATTTAGTCAAATCTTAATTTATTTACTGAACGATGATTGTTCTCAGAAGCTCTATTTTATTATTCAAAGATAATTGAATTAAATCTCATGACTAGTCCAAGCTCATCGAACAAATGTTACTTTGTGCATGCTAATTTTAGTATATTTATTATTTCTAAACAATTGTTTTATTCTTATCATATTTTATATATTATTTTAAACAAGTGGGTTTTTAAAAATAGCTTACTCAAAAAATATTGTAAGAATGTACACGTAAATGCACAATATCAAAATACGTACACGCATCACTTTGAATTAACGAGTCCTTAAAATGATCAAGGGTAGAGATACTAAATCTTTTTTCTAATAGCTCACTAGGCTAAATTATGATCTAAATTAGAAGGAATAGCCAGCACACTTATTTTAGTGATAATGGAGTAGAATTTGTTGATAATAACGCTAAAAAACACACAAACCTATTTCTAAGAACTAACTTTCATTGCCACAAACAGCTTTTATAGGCTAAGGGCCCTTTTATACAGGTGGTGTTTCTTGATGCGTGACAAGCTGAGCGTTTGTTTTTATACAAGCAACATGTTGCGCGTCATTAAAATGGTGGGAGTAGATTAAAAACAGATGCCAGGGTTGCTAGTCTCACTTTTCTAACACTCATGATGAAATCAGGCGTTAACTTCTTCATATTGTTGTAATTTCAGGAACAAATAAATCGGTAGGTAATAAATATCTAACCACAAATAATAAACGCACTACCTGCTTCAGAAGTACACTGATACTGGTACTAAGATACACCGAATTTCCAACACAATTGGTGTAGAGGTTGGTTGCCCTGCATTCCCTCCAACACGGCGACACATAAATTGACACCTACATAAAATTCCCCGTTAAATATAATTCATCCTGGATAATCTTAACCTCATTTTTATGCAGCTTTAGGTTAAGACAACACACTTTTCAGATCGCGACAACATACATGATGCATGACACAGTATAGAAGCACTCATTGACTTTTGTGTATTTCGAGAACACGCATCATCGTGTCTTAGTTGGACTGTGAGGTCGCTAGTCCAACCAAGAGATTCAGTCTACTCTCTTAACCAGAGGAAGCTGTTTGTGACAGTGAAAGCCTGTCGTTAAAAATCTTGTGTTTTTTTAGTGTTTTATTTCATCAAATTTTATTCCAGTATTTAAGTGTGCTTGCTACTCCTAATCCAAACCATAAATCTATGGATCCAATGACAATACATTAAAACATGCAAAGACCCTTCCATTGAACAGTCATTTATGTCCAATAACAAGTAATTTTGATTTGATTTTTGGTCAAAGGTACTTAATAACACTCTATTCCCAGTATCATTATTTGTACAAATTTTAAAATTTCAAATAATGAAGCTTTGTGCTATTTTAAAAGTGCAATGAGAATGCAGAACTCAACAGTTTATTTTTTTATAAATTTAATTTGTTCTTACATAGAAATCACATTTTTGCTATATATATATATATATATGGTCCTGTTTTTTCGAATATGAATCTTCATTCTCCCTACAAATCTTAAATTACAAATTTAAATCATAATATGATTTTATTTTCCATTTTCAATCATGTTCGCATTGACGGTAAATTAACTGTCTGGGGTCTGGTTGCTAGGTTTGTCTTTGCTAAACCATCAATATGCCTCAAAAAATATTTTGGATTTGAAATTTGTTATACTTTTTTTTTAATTAGATTTGAATCTTGAAAATTTTCAATAATGGAAAAAGAATTCTCTGAGAATTACATGTTTTTCTAGTCAAGTTTCAGATATTTACAGGCTTAAAAAGTCTTTAACTTTTACCAATAAAACTACTATATTCAGAATCGTTTAAAAAAAATGTGAAGCCGGGGACAAAAAAACATGAGGCACAGTAGTTTTTAAATCTAGCACTAAACTGTTATAATATATTTATACATTCTTGGTACTCATTTTATTTAATAATTGCGCATGTCTTATGGAATATTGACTAACCCGTTAAATGACTGTACTTTATTAAATGCAAACAATTAGAATTGGGCCACTCGAATCTTCAAATTCTCAAATCCACCGAATCCTGACAAGTATTCGAGATTTGAGTAATCTGTGTTTTACTGTACACTATTGTAATATGAAGCCCGGGGCAATTGCCTATAACCCCCAACCCCTCCCAAATGTGGCCCTGATTATGGTCAAAAAGCATCTGACCAGGCATTTTCATTTTGAAAAAAATTAATTCCCAAATAAGGTGATAAAATTGAACAAACTTTTTTGTCTTAATAACTATCTGTAATTAGGTTTTTATAAAATGATAGACATTAAAAAATTTACCCGTGTCACCCCCAAAGTTTCCTGATTTTCCATGTGAGTAGACATCCTATAAAGGATTTAATTTTTGTTGTTATTAACATTTAAAATCCATATTGTATCACTATGTTGAAATTTCCTCATTCATAACCAGACATAGATGAAGTTGATGTTGTGTAATATTTTCCCAAATAGTTTTCGTTCGCACCACTTTAGTCTAATTTTATTATATTTGGAAGAAGGTATAGTAAAGATGGGTAGAAACGCGTAAAAAAATAACAAACCCAAGACGGCTTTTACAAGGCGATATATATTATATATTAAAATCTACTTTAAGCCTCTTCAGTCACTGCGTGGTCTACAGCTACACTTTCGCAACATACTGGACTTTTGATGATTTGGATCTCGGTTGGGTGAATTGAGAGTTTCCCCACTCTTTCTACCGCTCCATGCAAATGCTGGTACACTTACTCTAAATTTGATCTTCCTCATCCCTAACACATAAACGTAATTAGTATATAAGTAGTAAGACGCGGTGCTAAAGAAAATACCCTTTTTTTACCTTTCATGATTGAGATATTTGTTTAAGTTTGTGTTGTTGCACTATTTTTAATCAGCATTTTTTTCCTTAATGTAATTTATTTTCTTTTTTTGAAGAATGTGAAATACTTTACGCCTTGCATTTATTTATTAGGAAAACCAACTTAGTTCTATCAAAGAGACTTAAACAAACTCTTAAGAGATTTACTTGTATTTCATCTACACAATTTTTATTACATTACTAATTTTTTAACTTTCCTTAGGTTTCTTAGGCCTTTTAGAGTCAAATTTTCATAGGAAGGGTCTTATTTGAAAATTAGAAAAGCTACTAGATCTATTCACGTATTCATACATAAAATCTTGTGATATGGAGTTATCACTTTTGATATATTATCACTAACACTAATTACATAATAAAACATCAATTTAAAGCACAAAAAACATTTTTGTTTTCTTAAAGAGCCTTCCTTAGAAAATTGAACTATAGCTAGATTGAGCTATGTTTTTTTATGTCGGTTGTGAATTATTATTATTATTGTTTGTTGTAATACTCTGACAGGTAAATACATTTTTATATTTTTAACGTATTTAATTAAAGTTGTATCAAATACTCAATTTTATCAACCTGAATTTCAATCTTCAGTTTAATTATGAATAAAAGAACATTTATTAACACATCCATACATTCAGTTAAGTGTTAAATTAATGTTATGTGTTCTTATTGTTAAATTTGGTGCTGAGCCACAAATAAACATTATTAGAGCTCTAAAACAAATTTGAATAATTGTTTTCATGGTTCTTTAATTCCCTTGATTATTTCAAGAGTTTGAAAGTCCCATTCATTATATAAATATAGTCTAAAATTGACACCTTGTTTTGGGAATCAACCCCTTGCCCGTGCATAATCTTTCAACCACATTTAAATTAATGGAATCCCAGTATTAAAACTTAGTATTTATATCAGTTAATAGCCCAGCAATATTCACAAGGCAGATAACAATGACAAATGGTCAATCCATGCTCGAATTAACAGCCATGTCCTCAAACTATTGGCTGGAGGCAGGAGTGTATCACAAGTCTTTGAATACAAACTATCCTCGTCATCATAAAATGTCTCCAGTCTGTGACCAGTGTCAGTTTAGTGAAATGACTCCATCTTCCTCTTTTCTTCCACCATTCTTACTCCCTTAATCGATTTTCACTCTTATCCTCTCACTTGCACACTTTCTCTTATCTGCTCCTCCTATCTTTTTCTTAGGCTCCCTTACAATCTTTTTCCTACACACCTCCTCTCCCTCACTCTCTTTGGTACTCTCTCCTTTTCCATCCGCTCTACATGCCCATACCATCTCATTCTTGCTTCCTCTACCATCTCTTGTACTCCCTATACCCCCACTCTTTCTTGGACAACTTCATTCCTCATCCTGTTTCTATTATGAAATCAGTGAAATGTGGTATTAGTACACTTACACCTCTAATTTAAACAGATATCTGTGAACAGCTTCAGACCTTTACTAAATTATACCAACCATTTATATTATGTACTGTAATTTATGTTTGTTGACATTTTATGCTTACCTCAGATTAAGCTAGAGTGTTTAAATCTCCATCTTCTCTTTTTCAATATTCATGTTCAACTAATTATTGTACAAGTGTTAGTTTACTTCCATGTTATTTACTTTCGTGTACACGCCATCTATCCTGAACAGTAGCAATCTTGTCATGATGGATTGCACTATAACCCTATCTTATAAGCTAGGCCATAGTGGAACCATCAATGGTAAGCTTTCTACCTTTCAGGGTAAAAGAAGGGTAAGATTGTTATTGTGCCAACGAAAGCATAAAGTCAGCCCTTCTGAGTCATCGGTAAATGTAGCATCAATTATTATAGCTCATAGTAGCCGATGATATCCACAGACTGCCTTAAATTGGGAGTGAAGCATGACCCTGACGAATCCTGGATAATTCAGTGGCAGAGCATTGGTATGCTGAGCCAAGGGTATCAGGTTCAATTCCTATGTCAAGATGTCATTTTTAAATTTATGGATATGATGTTTGATGAGGTTATATCTATAACCTAAAGATAATTTCCATTTTCTAAGCTTTGCTATTTATGTACAATTAATCATATAAGCATTGGCTTTCTTCCATGTTCAAATAATTTTAATATTTTCACCTTTTAATGGCGATTTTATAGCTGGCCTAAAGTCTTCCATGTTTATATTACAGTAATTTATGTTTTTACAGGTAAAACAAATTATTTTGAAATAATTAACATTTTTATTGTTATTTTTCTATATTGATTAATTGCTATTATATTTATATTCCCATTCCTAGAAAATCTATTTTCATATGAATACAAATTTTATCATTGTGAACATTTTGAAAGATATAATTGTTTCGAAAGTATATATATCCATGCAGTGTCTTAAATGTAAATGATGTGTATCACTACAGTCCAACTTTCATAGGAAGGTAATTTTTTAGCAGTCTACATTGATAAAATGTTACTATTACTTGTATTATTTTTATAGGTATTGATAATATCTATCAAAAGTGACAGCTTCAAATCACATGGTCTGAAATGTGAACACATGAAAGTAGATCTAGTAACTTTTCTAGCTGTCACATAAAACCCTTCCTGTTAAAATTGGACTATAGTCTCTACAACCAATTTTTATGTGTACATAATATATGGTGCAGTCAACTCTCGACTCTACGACCCCGGATTTCGATTTGGTTACTTTTTGGTTTGAATTTGTGACCGATTTTTGATGACCCACACTATTTTTTTTATTTGATACAAATTTATAATTTAGACAAAATGAGTGAAAAGAGGACCTTTTTGACATTCAAGAAGTACGAGATCATCCAGGAAGTGGATGAGAGGAAGATTACAAAGACAGAGATTGCGCGGCGGCATAGGACCCCGAAATTGACACTTTTCACGATTCTCAAAATGAGAGAAGAAATTGTGAATGCGGTGCAGAAGGAAGGCCACAATGTAAAGGCCAAAAATTTCTAGGGTGTGATGCACGCGTATCAGGAGCAGGCTATGCTGGAGTGGTTCAGCCAGCAAAGAGCGTAAAACGTGCCTATAAATGGACCGATGATGCAGAGGAAGGTCGATGAATTTGCCTTGAGGTTAGGTATAGAAAACAAGTGTTCAAGTGGGTGGCTAGAGTGTTTCAAAGTGCGTCACAGAATATCCAGCCACAAGGTCGTCGGTGAAAGCACATCAGTCGACCCAACACCGGTGAGGGAGTGGATGTCCTTGCTCCGAAACATTCTTAGGCGCTATCAGCCTCAAGATGTATACTGCGCTGATGAGCTGGGGATGTTCTACAACCTCATCAACCTCACATCACACTATTGCTGTGAAAAAGGATATATGCAAGGGTGCAAAGAGGAGCAAGGAGCGCCTCACCATCCTTCTGTGCTGCAACATGGACGGCAGCGATAAGATAAAGCTCACCGTGATCAGGAAGTTCAAGAAACCCCGAGGTTTCAAGGGCAACATCTTGCCTTGTGAGTATGATTTTAATAAAAGGGCATGCATGACCTCGGGGGTGTTCATGAGGTGACTTCAAGGCTTCGATTCGAAGATGGACGCCGCAAATAGAAAAGTTGTGCTCTTCATTGACAATTGCCCCGCACATCCTGCTCTCAACAAACTCGGAAATATTGAGCTGGTGTTTCTGCCAAAGAACACCACCAGCATGCGTCAGCCCTTGGACCAGGGAATAATTCAACAAGTGAAGGTGAAGTTCCACAAGATGCTTGTGCGGAGTATGGTGTGGAATCTCAACATGGGCAAGGTAAAAAGTGGGATGTGTTCAGGACCATGGAAGGAATCTTTGCCAGTTGGAGGGCAGTGAGACCGGTGATAATCACCAACTACTTCTGACACTTTCACTTTGTCCTACTAGTTAACAAAGAGGCTGCTATCTGTGTGTTTCCCACCGCTACCAGCGCTGAAGACCCAGACGACCCACCGCCAGTGGACACCAGTTCCCAACCAGGCCCCTCCATGGAACCGCAGCCTAGCCCATCAACAGCACCTTCGTCTGCCCACCTGACTTTCACTCAGCCATGCGACTTGGAAACGGGGTAGAGATTATCTCCAGACTGCACGTATGAGTACATAGCAGTAGACAATGACATCACAGTTTGGGGCACCCTCGATGACGCCGATATAATCATGGAGCAGCAGGAGTCCAGCGATCAAGAGGAGGAGGAATAAACGGAAGAAGAGCCTGAAGACATCCTCATGACGAAAGATGTTCTGAAAGCCGGGGACGTCTACTCAAGAGCACTTAAGCACCAGAGCACTAGCGAAGAGCTGTGGTCCCAGTTCTATAATGGGAAAGACTTTGTTGAGAAAAGTGGTGCTAAGAAGAAGCAGGCCTCCATAATGAACTTCTTCGAGAAATAGGTAGGTTTTTTTATGTGTTGTCTAAAAAAATGCAATTTTTCCGTATGAAGGTTGGGGGTTGAACAAAATTGGTTAAAATTCCACTAACAACCCCTTTGAAATAGTGACCCTTTTCAAGAGAATCGTGAAAGATTGTAAAATCGAGAGTTGACTGTATTTCTTTTTATTATTTATTAATTGTAATATGTTGTTACTTGAACCTATTGAATCTCATTCATATATTATATTTAACTGTCATAATATTATACATTCGAGACGAGTCGAATACTATACTTTTCTTCAAATTGAATCTTAACATTTTTATTTAAAAGAAAATTTTAGTCCTCAAATCTTTAAAAACATGTAATTTTATTTAAATTAAAAATATTTGAATTGAATTAAAAATAAATTCTTTACAGCTTGGTGCCACTTAAAAATGAAATTTTGTTTGTCCTTTTCCATGATTTTGTTACTCTCACAACTACACAAGTCTATTTAATTCCTTTTACCAATTGATTAAAATTGTTATATCACGTCAAGATCTTCATAATTGTATTTGAAATACTTTGAAATTTTTACGAATCTTGAATCTCTTGAATTCCATAGGATTTGATTGTATCTCTTATAAAATGTGTATTTATTTCTTATATAATGCATTTAAATAATTCATTGAACATTGTTTCATAGCTTTATTAATATTTTTACACTTTTTAAGTACACACAAGTTTAAATTTAATAAACAGCTACCACACATGGAATAGAAAATATTGAAGAAAAGATCACAGAAATATATTAGAACACATGTGAAAATTACATTTGTACAGTCAAAAAATAGCTTAAGATGACCAACAAAATCTTATGCTGAATACATATTTTTTAAGATTGAATACTTTTATTTGTTGACATAACATAATTTATCTTAGATCATAGGCCTACATAAAGCGATTATATTAATTGGGCATCTTAGTCTTTATGTAATATCAAAACATTTAGTTTTAAAAACACACTAACTAAATAACAGGTTGAGTTACAAAGCAACAATTAAGGTTAGTTTTATTATATTTATTATATGTACAAGCTCTACAATTTTTTTTTTTCAGTCTTATTTAATAATTAATGCCATAGGAAATCACAAAGATTTTTGATTGTGAAATGAAAACTTTCTCAAATGATGGTATTTAAATATTAGAAGTGTTTTTTTATTGTCTTTCAAACACTTATATTAATTTGAATTAGTTGCAAAAGGGACACGAGAATCGAACCCGATACTTTTTATATTCTAAATATTCTATCTAATTTGTTATGGATTATAAAACATCTTACCAGGGCTTACCAAGCTATTAAGCCTTCAAAATATTTTTTGTATTTTCACAAACATGAATGATGAGCTAAAACATAATGGAAGTATTTTGTTTTTGTCAACAATTGAATTCAATACTTATTAATACACTAAGGAAGAAGAAATTACACAAAGCTAAGGAAGACAAAATTATTTTGATTAGGTAGCATTGAAGAAAAGTGTTTTAAATTTGAACAATTTGGAACTTGTTAGGAATTTAAACTAGACTAGGGTATATTAAAGAGTGCAAATTGTGTATTTTACTCATAATGACTGACTGAATACATCACATAAATAACAATTGATAGTTGCTAAACATTTACAAATTAGAAACATAGTGTGTTGAAATCATTGTGATATTTATTATTACCGATTTCTTTTACCTCATCTTTTAAATTCTGTGGAATAGCAGATCATTTAATTGCCTCAATGTTACAATTGATATATTTAAAAAAAAATTGAATTAGTGAAATATCTTATTAGCGGACACCTTCAGTGATATAAAAAAAAATTATTTATTTGGATTTATTTTTTATCTTACTTTTTGAAGGAGGGAGACGAAGGTATTTTACTAAACTGCTCTGGCCACAGGCTGGAAACAGATGATGATGATGATGATTTCTCTAACACATTTTAAACTATATGATCTTGTATACTGTGGATAATTACAACAATCTAACTACTGCATCCTGCAGTTTTGATTACAGAATAATTATGACATGTGAATAAATATTGTACATAGATTATTGAACCGATTGCAGTATACACAGAATACACAGTGAAATGTGAACTGTAGGCCTATATATGTGCATGAGCAGACTAAACTGATGGAACAACCCCTGCTGGAAGCATGAAAGGGGAGGGTGGAACGGCCTTGAACTATGAAGTAGCTTAGTCATAACTAAGTAGGCTATTTTAGAAACTTTCCCGTGAGATGTAAAGCAAGACTGCTCACACTTCACATGAGACAGTGAATTCCTGACATTCCTACAGTCAAATACTGTATATAGGCATGTTTTTAAAAAATTTCTTCACTATTTAGAGATTTGTGTGCATAAATATGTGTATCTAGCAGTTTACGCGTCTGTTATTTAGAAAGTCCGTTATTGGGAAATTGTTTTACCCTTAGAGCCAATGTTATTTTAACGGAAATTTAAATTTTCCAGTATAAAGAATAATCCGCTATTCATAGGTGTCCGTTAAAGGAAATTTCATTGTACTGTGTTTGTTATTTCCGCTGTTTTTTATTACTATTGTTTGCATGTTGTTTTTTTTTAAATTAAATTTTCAATTTGCACACCACTGAATGGATGTGCTTTGTTAGGTTTTACTTATTCTTAAATATAGAAAAAAACAAAAATCTCGCACAGGGTGGTATGTGATTGGGTTCATCAAACTAAAGCTACATTTCTTAATCATACACATACTTGTAACTAACCAGTACTTAAAACTTATAGAACCGTAGCTATGTGAAACCAGACTGGCTTCAACATTTTCCATTCACAAACCATTTGCTTTAAATATAACTTGTTTATGTATACAAAGATTCAAAATTTTTAAATATTTGTCAACTTGACTTAAATTTAAAAAATTAAACTGTTAGACAATTATAAGGCTTTACCAATAAAAATATTGGAGGACTGAAATTTAAATTTATATTTACTTCTTGTCATTTTGTGATGTTACATAATCACAAATTAATGTTCACATACAAAAATAAATAAATCAAATTGCATGTTATAATAATACAGGTCTATCCCAACTTACAACACTTTTCAACTACCACCCCTGCCCTGAACTTGAGGCACTTTCTTTGCAGATAAAACACATTAGAGACATGATGCTACCACTCACCTCATTGCTCAATAATTTGTATGCCTACCCTATTTTTACAAACATAAAATCTACATTGTTTATTTTAATCACAAATATGTTATATATGACAATTGCTGTGCACCACATTGACCAATAGTGGGGAGGGGGGGGGGAATTCAATGCTTCTAGTTGCAATGATTTTTGAGCCAATACAGTGGTTTGGAACCTATTCTGTCGTTAGTATGGAGTATGCCTGTATTATAATTTTATCAGTTAGGATGGAATATGTTAATCAGGTTTAATATTCAAAATTTTGTAAATATTATTTAATGCCTAGGGGGAAATTTTTATGTCAAATATAAAACTTTATTTTAATTATGAACTTTGATTTGGCTTTGGATTGAAAAAATGGGCTTTGCAATTGTACATTTCTATAACTATCTATGTTGAAAAAAATTGCATATGGTATGGTTTTAGCACAAATCTACTCTTTTTATGTCTATAAATGTTTACAGATGTAAAAATCACAAATTGTATTGGTTCTTAAACTTACTTTGTTTCTATAAATGTGGTACAATCTTTTTTTATAGGGATATTGATGTTTTTAAAATGTAACCATATGATTATTATATAAGCTTATGGTTATTCCATTTGTTATGTTTTTAAAATATATAATAAATTTTAACCAAAAAAAATAGACTTTTATTTATCATTATCTCTAGTGTTTAGCTATAAAATGGTCCAAGTATGGCCCGATTTTTTACAGATGCTTATCTGGAAAGCCTTTTTCTCTGCCAGAAGCTTATTTAATATATAATGAGATTCTGGTAGGAAAATAGGTATTTCAAAGGGTTATTCTTTAAAATCTCAAGCTATAGTTTAATAGTTATTACTTAGTATTTTTTAAATAAATAGTTTATACTTATTTTACACACAGACAATTTTCTTTCCTTCCCTAGCTTCATGATTTGTCCAAAATACATAAACATTTTTAAAAGCATGGAAATTAACCTACTAAATATTTATTTTCAATTAGATTGGCGTGTGTATAAGTTATTTTTTGTTAATTATTTAAAATGATTTAAGTAGATCAAATTTACACACCAACAAAAAAAATCTAGAGATTTAAACATTAACCATCCTAGCATTAAAAGGTATCTAGGGCTTAGTTTATATTAAAGAGACTTGGTAGTGTCACAAATTTGTTATTGGTTTGCTACAACTTCAAACATGAAACCACTAGTTGGTATTCATTCCACTGTCATCTGATAATTGCATTAGTCCAATTTATATCGAATATTACTAAAGAGGGGTTGAATCCTATATTTCTCGAATCAGAATCTTCAATGTAAAAGTTTTAAAATATTAAAACAGATTTAAAAAATTAGTTGTTTGGTTCCTCTGACAAATGTTATTTTGTTTGTCATGTATATAATGCCATAGACAATAAAAGAAAACACTTTTTTAGTAAATCGACCATATTGATAAAATTTTATCCTTTTTTTGTGATTTTGTAACTCTCCCATGGAATGAGGTTGCCGAAGAAAATGTTGGAAATGGAGTATGTAGAAAAAGGACTGCAAGGGAGGCCAAGAAAGAGATGGGAGGAGCAGATAACAGAAAGTGTGCAAGTGTGAGGAGAAGAATGGATGAAATTAAAGGAGGTAGAGGGAGGCGTTTCACTAAATTGACCCGGCCACAGGCTGCAAACAGATGATGATGATAATTTTACTTTCTCAACTACACAAATATAATGTCTAATTCCTTTTATCAATTGCTTAAAATTGTTATTGAAGTTGAGGTTTTCATTATTGTATTCGAGATAAATCTTTTTTTAGTCATTACGAATTTCTTTCAAATACAATAACAATTGGGAATTCAAGCGACCAATCTCTATAACTATTACATAGGTTTCTAATTTTAATTTAACCTCTCTAGCATGTACGACGTCTTAAGTCGCCCATTTGTGAAGTGTGGGTGAAATCATCAGTGTTGTCAGTAATTTGTAATTAATATACAGGCTTGAACTATTGCACTACAGAAATTAATTCACCCTCAAGAAGGTTTTCAGTAAATGATACTGTCATATTTGAGAGATTAAAGCTGTGCCATTGTGACATGTTGTATGTATCTTTGAAAATAATATTTCCAAGCAATTACTATTAAAAAAAATCTTCAGTAGATGTATATAGTTTAATTTTCTACACAATTATTATCATCATTTGTTGAATATCTGACATGATCATTGCAGAATTTGATAAGAAACTTTTCAAAGCAAATGAAAAGGTTCTTTTCAAATTCCGCGATACTTATGAGTTATGACAGATATTCAAGAACTTTTGAGATTGTTGTATGTGGAAAAATAAACCAAATGAGCAATATTTTTTTTTTATTTTGGTCGAAAACTTTTTGAGATCGTAGTATGTGGAAAAAATAAACTAAATGGATAATACTTAAGCTATATTTTATTTATTTTGGTAAAAAAAACTACAAAAAGACTAATCTTAGCTCATGTTCCCTGCCATTCCAAATTAAGGCTGTTTGTTAAACTCTAATGTAATGAAATACGATTCTTGTAATATAAATACAATATAAAGTATATTATAATGGTGTATTAAAACAGCATAAAAATATTATATTTTAATTATTTCCTTGGCTAAAATAATGCTTAATGAATTAGGTATGATACTAATTAACATAATCCTTGTTAATGCCATTAGTTTAATTATTATAAAAAAGATTGTGCCCAACTCCTAATTATATAAATACAATATGGATTTTCCTTGGTGGTGCATATATGCATAAATTTAAATTTTTATAATCTAAAAAAGTAATAGCATAATATTAAAATGACACTTGTTTTTTGATGAAAATACCAAATAATCTTAATTTAGTAAATAGTATTCCTATATGAATTCATGGAGTGGTATCATTCCATTCATATATCAGTTTTATCATCCTAAAATATAATGTAGGGTTGCCACTCAACCAAGAAAAAACAATACATTTTTATTTCTGGGGAAACAAAAAGATTTTTTTATACTAATAAAACACTGGAAAAATATGTCAATTTGGAACACAAAATTGCAAAATTTAAATAGATTTGTAAAAAGGAAGACGCAAACTAAGATACTAACTTGGGTCTAACACCACTCGGATGCGGTGGTTTAGTTCCGACATGCCTTGTACCACAACACATGTTCATTTGTGTTGTGAATTGTGAACATTTTGTCTTCTATTCTCACTGTTCATTTTGGTAATATTGAAATAACTCTCCACATAATCACTATCAAATAGCACGTTTTAATTGTGTATTTCCTTGTAGATTCAATTAATTAAAAATAGAGAAGAAAAATTATGGAAAAAATCAAATGTTTACTATAATATTTTGGCCGTGTGAAAATCAGACAACAACCTTTTTTGATGAAATTTTCGAAATAAACTAAAGAAACCTTCTGGATGAACTGCATTTCCACAACTGAGTTACGCTACATGGTCGGACCTTTGGATGAATTTGAATGGAATGTTCCACATCAAACTTGGATCAAATCGTTCTAAACATCAATGACACGACTTCACACTAGTCAATTTTATGAAAATTAAATTAAATTTCATACCTTTATAATGAAATGTAAGTTGTCTAGCTAAATGAGAGTTACTTATGGAAATCACAAGGAATTTTATAATAAGGAAATAGTGGCAACCCTGAAAATGTTGTCGAAGTGGCCAAAGATTATTGGCACAAGGTTCTGATCTCGTACTTGATCCTCTCTCTACTTCCTTGTTTCGGAAGTTGCAGTAACTGTTATTTCTTTTTCTTGCTTCGAGTTCCTGAAGTCCGAGCGGTCGGGGGCCTATCCCTCACTGTATCGGGGACACCCGCCAACTCTTTGGTACACTCCTCCGGCTCGCCATCCCCCCCGGCCAGAGTCACTTGAACCTTGGGAACTGTCAGCGGCCTCATGAGGGACTTGACGATTGGTGGCACGTTCGGTGTGGGCAGGGCGGGACTACTCGCGCACAGGGCTGCCGTCGTCAGCTGTGTTACCAGGGAGTACTGCTGCTTGTTACCACTGGAACATTCCGCGCTGGAACCGGAACTGTTGGTCCGGAACGCTCGTCTCAGCTTCGACCTCAACCCGGAGCAGTGAGAGGGGTTGTGGTTGTTTGGGGGTACTCTGCCGCCCATGAGGAGACGGGCAGCCAGCTCCGGCTCGCTGCCCCAGCGGCCGTAAGCCGTGCTCCTCTCCATCAGTTTGTGGCGGGAAAACTTCTCGATCACCTCGGCGCACACGTACCGGCCGCAGAATCTAGCCCACTGCTCGGCACGCAAACCTCTGCCCGTGTCTCTCAGGGTCGGGGAGGCTCCTATCAATAATACATTCTCATTGAAAGGTTATTTTGTAACAAGAGTCAAAATTAGTATTTCAAAAATAAAAATCCCCAAAGTCCAACTATTTTGTATAGTAAAAATAAGCCTCGACTATTGTCGAATGTATTTACTTAGGTATTTAATTCA
The DNA here is from genome assembly GCA_901482245.1 of Timema douglasi. Taxonomy (NCBI): domain Eukaryota; kingdom Metazoa; phylum Arthropoda; class Insecta; order Phasmatodea; family Timematidae; genus Timema; species Timema douglasi. The sequence goes on from CABEEJ010002549.1 coordinate 80,844, forward strand.
ATGGCGTGGTAGTCCTAAAAAAAAATACAACAAAGTTGGACAGATTAAAAACCTTCCCTCTTTTACATTATTTTGAGCATTTATTTTGTTACTGTTGGTAAACCAAGATTAGTGAAATTAATAGTAATAGTTTTCGGTTATAAAAATACATTGTTGTGGGCTTTTCACAATAATTATATCGTCAAATTAAGTGTTTAGTGAAGTTTTAAAGCATCTATAATGAAGCATACTAAAATTGTTGGTATAGCAATGAAAATATTACTGAAGATCTCCAAAAATGTATGTTTTAGACATATTAATTGCTAATTTTATGAGAAAATAAAATGTAGCAGATACAACTTTTGGTGTAAGGTTCGCATTTGTCTCTACTTTTCTGACAGATATAAAAGTTACATCTTTGTTCACGTATTCATACGTAAAGTCATGTTATCTGCAAATGTTACTAAAGATATATAATATCAATCAATACCTGTAGATTAACACTAATAATTCCATCAATGTTGACCCTAAACAATAGATTTGTGTTTAATAAGCTGTTCTTTTTTTTCCAAAGGCCCACAATAGACGTGTCCTCACCAGCAAACAGGAGTAGCTTGGCACATTTTGTTCTCCCCTGAAGTGCTGCCTTCATGAGAGGAGTAAAACCAAGATGATTCCTTGCATCGACCTCGATTCCCGTACTGCGGCTCAAAAGAAAGTTTACTGTTTCCACGTGACCTATAAATCACACAAATACGAATAACTTATCAAATGTTTGAGTAGTTTTCAACAAATAATCAAGTATGTGCTTTCAAAGGAAACACAATTCGATACACTTTCTTTTTTTACAGGGTGAATAGACTACGCCTGTAAACTTTTAAACTCCATGGAATCACCCGCCTCGGTGGCGTAGTTGCTGAGATGTTTGTTGTTGTCACATAATTATACTTTTAATTTGTAAATTATCTGTTAAGTGCATACAAGCTTATTTGATGTAATCTATGCTTAGGTTATAGATGTCGTTTAATCACTGGCCAGTGTTAAAATACCGTTTAGTAGGTAGTTGTTATAAAAATGATTACATGTTGAAAAGTGATATATTTCAAATCTATTCATAAAATAGCCTACAAAGGTGTTCTTTCAAAATATTTAAAATATGCAAAGGTTATTGCGGGTGTCGAGGCAAAGAAAATTTGACCTTCGTCTTAAGACTTCAACATTTCAAAACCAAACTGCTCCTATTCCTCTAAAGTTCAATTTGGTTCAGGGTGCTAACAAACTAACACAAGCTAATATTTACCAAACTGGTAATTGAAGGATTTCAGGTGTTAAGCGACGTTTCACTGAGTTTTTCTTCTCACCGTGTATCAGTATTGTTTAGGTTATACGCGTATGAGCCAACTAATATTTTGACGCGATGTCTTTGACTTTTATGATTATGTCTATCTTTCTGTCACAAACATTGTTTGTCTTACTACTAAAGCTTTATTGGAATTTAAACAACCGTTTATTTTTTTAAAGATAGCAGATATTTGATGTTACTACTAACTCAAACTTGATGAAAGGACTAAAACTACAAGTTACTAACAATTAGTAATATTAAATAATATGTAACCGACCTGCCTGAGCAGCAAAGTGTAGTGGAGTGTTTCCTTCATTATCAGCCTTGTTGACATCTACCCCTGGCAACAGGAGGATAGCCTCCAACATAGGTAGGGATCCATGAGCAGCTATGTGACTTACTGCTGTCTGCAACAAACAAACATGAATGGTCAAGTCTCTACACTATGACATCGGCAGTCCTGACAACAGGAAGATAGCTTCATACCTTAACAGTAGTGTATTAGACGTGATCAAAGAGGAACACAGCCCTCACTTTACATTGTTGTCACTGGAGAGAGAAGGAATACAGTCCACACTTTACATTGTTGTCACTGGAGAGAGAGGGAACACAGTCCACAGTATGCATTGTTGTCACTGAGAGATAACACAGTCCACACTATACATTGTTGTCGCTGGAGAGTGAACAATGTCCACACTATACATTGTTGTCACTGGAGAAAGAGGGAACAAGGTCCACACTGTACATTGTTGTCACTGGAGAAAGATGGAACAAGGTCCACACTATACATTGTTGTCGCTGGAGAGTGAGAGATCACAGTCCATAATATGCATTGTTGTCACTGGAGAGGGAACACAATCCACAGTATACATTGTTGTCGCTGGAGGAAGAGGGAACAATGTCCACACTATACATTGTTGTCGCTGGAGAGTGAGAGAGCACAGTCCACAGTATGTATTGTTGTCATTGTAGAGAGAACACAGTCCACACTATAGCCTACATTGTGTTCACTGGAGAGAGATCGAACACAATCCACACTATACATTATTGTCAGTGGAGAGAGAGGGAACACAATCCACAGTACGCATTGTTGTCATTGGAGAGAGAGGGAACACACTCCACAGTACGCAATGTTATCATTGGAGAGAGAGGGAACACAATCCACAGTATGCATTGTTGTCACTGGAGAGAGAAAGCGAGCACACAGTTCACACTATGCATTGTTATCAGCAGACAGAGATAAACGCAGTTCACACTACACATTGTTGTCACTGGAGAGAGAAAGCGACCACACAGTTCATACTATGCATTGTTAGCAGCAGACAAAGATAAACGCAGTTCACACTATGCATTGTTAGCAGCAGACAAAGATAAACGCAGTTCACACTATGCATTGTTAGCAGCAGACAGAGATAAACGCAGTTCACATTATACATTGTTGTCGCTGGAGGAAGAGGGAACAAAGTCCACACTATGCATTGTTGTCACTGGAGAAAGAGGTAACACAATCCACACTATACATTGTTGTCACTGGATAAAAAGGGAACACAGTCCACACTATACATTGTTGTCACTGGAGGAAGAGGAAATAAGGTCCACACTATATATTGTTGTCGCTGGAAAGAGAGAACACAGTCCACACTATACATTGTTGTCACTGGAGGAAGAGGAAATAAGGTCCACACTATATATTGTTGTCGCTGGAAAGAGAGAACACAGTCCACACTATACATTGTTGTTACTGGGGATAGAAGAAACACAATACACATTGTTGAAGCTGAAGAGAGAGGGAGGAAGGTCCACACTATACATTGTTGTCGCTAGAGAGAGAGCGCACGCACAAAGTTTACACTATACTGTGTTGGCAGTGGACAGAGATAAGCGTAGTTCTCAAAATACATTGTTGGCAGTGTGTGTAATGCTCGCTGTTAGCAGCGAGTATCCGCGTGTAAAAACAAGCACACCACAAGCATTCTTTGAACCATCGGCGAGCCGAGCACGCCACGAGCAATCAACGAAGAGATTTCAGTTAAGTATTCCCGAGGGTACACTACAGCTAGAACATGTCTGATAACGAGGAAGCCGTAGTTTTGATTCTGTGAAGTAGTGCTTCGATAATTATGCTCAATCTACTTAACAAACGACGAAATCCTCAACTAACGTGACGTAATGAATTGTATAAAAAACGTGCTGGGGTTCGGAAATAATGGAAGATTTAAAGTGTTAGCAAATTATCGGACAGTATAAAAACTTTACCAGGATGTCTACCACCGACTTGGAGAATTTACTGAATAAAATAGGACCGTATCTCCAAAAAGGGAAACACTTTTTCAACGTCCAATGTAATTCAAGACAGTTTAGTATTCACATATAGCTACAATAATACTTCAATACGTTTGTGAAAAATTCATTAATACCACTATACTAATGGAGCTGCAGTATTCTTAATTTTAATTAAAATCTTTAGCTATAAGTGTGAGATACATATTATGTTTTATATTATAAGTAGGTATAGTATTAATTTTATTACTAATATTCCAAGTTATCCGTGACTAAAGATTCCTTGCCACAGGAAATATATATATATATATATATATATATATATATATATATATATATATATACTCATCTTTCTTAGTACGGCTCTGACTCATTTCAATTCTGTCAGAAGAATTGTTTTAATAAAAGTAATATTTGTACCAATTCTATGTTAATAAATTAAATATCTATTAATTATTTTAGTTTTAAAATTACTCTCCAAAGCCTGCTTCACTGAATTAACCTGTTTTGAAAATAAGTAATTAAATACGTATTATAACATATTTATTTTTCACCTCTGACAAGACATCTTGTGAATGTGGGGAATGCCAGGCCTCCACCGTGGTTCGGATTCCACGTTAAACTGTAGGTCCTCCATTTCATTTCACAATCACCTTACCATTACACATTAGCTTAAGTGCGTATAACCCGAACGGGTAGTATGACGCAGTGCTAATAATAATAATAATAATAATAATAACATATTTACCTAATTCTTTCTAAATATAAAAGATACGAATCATATCCCCATCACCCAAAAAATGGACAAGACTGCCGGTTTAGTCTGCATACCCAGCCGTTACGGTTTTTATTTCCCAAATATTCCTCTAGTTATATGCCGGAACCGTTCTTATTGTTTTATTTCCTCTCACATTCCTTTAATCGAGACATTGATAGCGTGTGTTAAATGAATCATCAACACCGCACGTGAGAAATAATTCAAAATTAAGGATTGGGATTTGATATTTCATTGGTGTAGCACCCTTAAGAATGTGGAACACGGGTAGTTTACAGTCGTCGAGAGGGAGGGAGCCATTTAATGTCTTAACCTCGATTCTACAGTTAAATTTTCAACGGAAGAACCTTATCTGACAGTTATAAAAGATACCAGATATATTTTAACACGTCTAGTATTGTGATCTGCGCAGCTTTCACTTTATATACAGTAGCCCCATGGCTTCTTTGGTGCTGACCGACAGCTTTGAAAAGTTACCAGACCAAATTATGTATCCCTACGCCGAACCATATGACCTGCAAAAACATGTGTTTAGCAGCTGTCACTTCTGACAGTCAAAATTTAGATATATATATCTCTAAATGTTGACTGTCAGAAGTCAGCTGTGAGCTGTCAGTCAGCACCAAAGAAGCCATGGGGTTACTATAGATATTATCAATAGCTATTAATTAACAGTTGGTAATCTTGGGGATAAAGTGGTCTTCTCACGACCTGACGTTTATGGGTTCAAACCCACCTGAGTCCGATGGATTTTTATTGAGCAATAAAAATCTGTAGCACAACTTCTATCGGAGGGGAGGTAAAGCCGTCGGTTCCATGTCGATTGTGGCATGAAAATAAACCTAGAAGGTGTGTGAGAATATCTTTCCTGGAAAAATGTGTAGGCCCTTTAGCACTCGTTCATAGGAATTATGTGTGGAAGTCAACGGGGAACCACCACATTTACTGAACCCCTCGTTTTGTACATGGTATTCATACCAGATGGTGCAGGCAGCACTAACCAGCCGAAGGGTTTAGTGCATTCCCAACTCCGTATGGATAGTATCAAATCGAAACTAAACTTCATGTATTTGTCATCAGTAGAAAATAAAATAGCACTAATAATATTAGAGATTAGATAGCAAAGCTACTATATTTTATAATTACGACTATAGCTGCATCTAAATAAAATATTATTTAAACTAAAAAAATATACCTGGACACAATAATTGAACCCGGGACCTTTGAATTAGTACGCTAATGCTCGAACCATTAAGCTATTCCGTGCTCAGGGTCGTTTTTCATTCATTTCTTAGAGCAGTACGTAATGAACAGTAGTTAGAGCATTTGCGTTCTAACGCAAAAGTCCCGGGTTCTATTCCCTTGTCCAGGTGTCATTTTTCAATTTAAAGAGTATTAATAATATTGTTAAATGAAAAACATTGTTGGCTCCAAAAAAGATTGTATTTTCTAAAAGACCCTTCTTACAATCAAATTTTAATATGAAAAGCCTTTTAGAAAATATAGATTTTTTTTGCTGTCAGCGTTGATAACATTTTACTATTATATTATTATTAATATTATTACTGTTATTTTATAGCTAGACCCCGTCTACGGTAGGAGTGTATGTAAGTGACCACTAGTAAAAGTTACCAGATCTACTCTTATGTATTCATTCGCAAAACCAAATGTTGAGTTGCTGTTACTTTTGGCAGTCGAAACTTTCACAACGAACAATTTGTTTTTAGTCACGTCCTTTCTTTTAACCGTGTTTACATCATTGAAACAAAACTTAAGAAAATAACCGTTTGATGTTCCTTTATTTTTCCTAAGCAACCTTTTTGGTTGACATAAAAATGATTTATAAATGAAAGCTTCTAAAAGGCTGCGTTCTCTTCAGAAATTAATATGGCAAACCAGACTAAAGAAAGAAAGTTTATAGCGTCATACAAACCTTCTTCGGTTGTGTACGTGCCCATGTGCTTACAAAATTAAACCATTTTATTTTGAAACTAATATTTTGTATGGCTCTTTCTCTAAGTTATAAAAACTCATTTGTTTAGTTTGATGGCCGGTTACAACAAGATATAAACTGTGAATATAATACTTTTTAATTTATTATTTCATGTACTATAATATCCCTTGTCGTCAAAACCACGAAACTAAACAAAATAATAGTTTTATTAATATATTTTGTTATTTTAATAAGTTACTAAAAAGCCAATTACAGTACAGTAATCCTTAGTCAAGTGTTATTAAAAGCGTTAAATACAACCTTTAATTAATAATATAGTATTACTAATAAAATAAGAACTACTTACACATTAATGACTTTCAACCACTGTTTTCAATAAAAATCTTCTGCTGTCAGTTATCACCACTCTAGTGGCAAATAGATTCATTAGATAATATCTATCAAAAGTGACGGCTGTAGAGAAAATTCCCTGACGTTAAAAACGTGAAGGTAGCTGTAATAAACTTTCTAGCTGTCCGATAAGTCTCTTCCAATAAAAATTGGACTGTACCTAAATCCTTCCGTAGATATTCGCCTCGCCCAAAATTCTGTGGGAGCATACGCCTAAATATTAGAGATTATGTAACCCGCTTTGAAAACCCGTACGACATGTTGCCAACCATTACATTCCCGTGTTCTAGGGATTGTTATTTTTACGTTTCTCAGGAAAGAGAAGCTTAAACTAAACCAGTTCCAAGTTTCGAATATTCTCTGTGGGCTGTAAAATATATATTAAAAAAATCAAAGTTTTGTTAATGTCCCTTTGAGTCCGTCTTATGAGAGTCTACCAACATTAGCACAAAGTAAAGTAACTTACCTTACGACTCTATAGTAAGATTCATGTAGAAAGAGTACTATTTTAGAAAATACAAACTTGTTTTTGCTGTCAGCAATGATAACAATTTACTATTCAATCAAGTGGAACCTACTTCGGTGGCCATATGGTCTAAGGCGCTACTTTCGCAATAGACTAGACCACCGATGACGGGGAAATCGGGGTTCGATCGCGGTTATTTGTAATGAGGGTGGTTTTTCCTAAGTGTTCTCCCATTATCTCTCTCTATCTCCACGAAAATGTAGCTGACATTATTATTACTATTATTATTATTATTATTATTATTATTATTATTATTATTATTATTAGGACCGCGTCTTACTACCCTTTCGGGTTATACGCACTTACGCTAATGTGTTATGGTAGGGTGGTTGTGAGATGAAATGGAGGACCTACAATTTAACGTGGAATCCGAACCACGGTGGATGCCTGGCATTACACACGTTCACAAATTGTGATTAATACAAGTCTTGTCAGAGGTGAAGGAAGGGTTTGTCAATCAGATAAATTTGTGCCGGGACCGAGGATTGAATCCCGGACCCCCAGCACAGACGTCTGATACCTTAATACTAGATCTTCTTTCACGTATTCATACGTTAAATCACGGGATTAGCAGCTGTCACATTAGTAAAATATTATCAATGTTTACCGCAAAATGATATGTTTGTATTTTATAAAAGTTTCTTTCTAGCAAATCTTGTGATCTGCGAAGATCTTGGGGCATCCATAAATTAAGCATAGGGGACGTAGGGGTGGGTTAAAGCCTCCCCCTAAATTTCCATGGCTACGATATTGCCTTCCGCCCCCCACCCATTTCCCGTGTAAAAGAATGTACTTGAGTGTTCCGAGCTCATGGACTGTTTTAAATACGATGGCTGGCAGTTTGCCAGTTGTTATATTTCCTGTTAATGGATCTTATAAATGATGTAGACGGACGGGCTGCCAGCGAAGCTGCACGCCATCTCATAATGTTAGAGAACAATAAAATATTGAATTTCTAAACAGATTGAAAAACTAAAATGTTTATTTAAAGTTTTTAACCACATTCAAAAGATATATCGCCCACGATTTTTGTTTGTAAAAAGTTGTGTTCATCGAAAGTGGCATCTCTTAGTTATTGGTGTTATTCTATAAAAAAAAAACTCTTTAAAAAATAGTTTTACATCAACATAAAAATAGAGGACTAAACTAAAAATAGATAGGTTGATATTAATATATCCAAAGGGAAAAAATAGTTTGAATATTTATATATTAGATCTTAAAATATAATGGAATGGAAGGGGACGCGAGCTAAGGACAGAATTTAGCATTTTTTATAAAAATAAATTGGTTTGGACTAAATCAATAAATTAGTTCTTCAGTAGATACGATTAGTTTAATTTTCTACACATTACAATATTAATATTTATTCAATATGTCATGAACATGATCGAATTTGATTAGAAACTTTTTTTAATTAAAATAAAAAGTTATATTTCAAATGAAATTATGACCAAAACAAATAAACTGTTTAAATTATCATGTATATAAAATTAAACTTAACGTATCTACTGGATAAATATTTTATTTATTGTGGTGAAAATATATTTTTATAATAATTGAATAAAAAAAACACTGGACCTAGCTTGCTAGCTTCCCAACTTTATACGAAAGTATGAACGAATTTTAAAGTTTGATCAAAGGAAATTATGTCCTTGAGATTCAGTAAATAAACATGACTGAAACAATCAGTGTTAAACAGATTCAATCTGAAATGAACGCTGTAAGTACAAAATACACGCATGCCACTAGGACCATGTAGTGCTTTTCTTTAGGCTTTATAACATAACCCTGTCTGACGTCTTAGCTCAGTCAGTTTCGTGTCAGTCTGTTGAGCTAAGAATCCCGAATTTGATTCCTGGGTATGGATGAAAAATGAATAATCGGTAAAATGTGAGTTTCCCCTTTCACAGTGATGAATCCACAGCAGGGGGCTGGGTGTTGTGTCTGTTCTAGATTTAAGTTAGTTTATAAGTCGTGTACTGATATAATTAGTCTCTTCATAAAGTGCACGTTAAATACCTCAAATAAATTAGATATAAAATATATCTTTACCTATCAGAAAAGCAAACATGATTAAAATATCTTAAGTAAGCAATTTATTATATTTTTATTTAAAACAAATCTTTGTGACAGTAAGAGTTCTTAATTAATTATTCAATTATTTTTATAAGTCTTCACTGTGTTTTCTTTGATCAAGATATGCTATTAGTTATGTCAGCTACAATGTTTTCAAGTACAATCTTGGAAACACAACTAGAGCATAAGCTAGAACTGGTATGACCCTCCTCGGTGGCGTAGTTGGCTAACGCGCTAGTTTTGTGTTAGTTAGACTGCCAAGGATGGAAAGATCGAGGTTCGAATATCGGTCGGTTGAACTGGGGGTGGTTTTACCTAGTTGGTTTTACACTCTCCCTCCAAACAAATGCGGGTTCACTTCATCTATATTCAACCTTCCCAATTCCTAAACCATTCGAGTAATTAGTACTCAAGTGTATAACCCGAATGGGTAGTAAGACATGATGCTAAATTTTAAAAATCAACTATTTGGGTACGTCCCTTCCACATCTTTAGTATACGCGGATTGAGTTGTAACAGTGAACATATACAGTTCAATAACATTCTAGTTTTAGTTAACAGGTATTGAAAATATATATCAAAGGTGGCAGTTAAAAAACGCATGTTTGGCGTATAATTTATACGAAAATTATGTTAGTAACTTTTACACCTTTCAAAAATTATCCGCCCTACCTAAATGATCCTGTACAGTAGTTTAGACCTGAATAGTTCTAGTCTCATAATCAGTACCGGCTCGTGTATAGGAACTGTAGGACTGCAGCACCCCCTATTTCCACTTGATATTATCAATAACATTTAATATAATGAGTCCTTTTTTCTTTAATTCTTTCTTTATTTTTGTAGTACAATATATATTACTTAAGCTTAATGTCAGTACTTCAGTAGTCATTCCCCAGTTTATGAAAAAGATACAAAAATCTTTGTATGGAATTGTGCGCTTCACAGTGCCAGCAACGTGGTGTTTGACTGTTGTGCGCATGCGCACATAGGAGGGGGTGGGGAGGAAGGCGGGACTGCCAGGTAGAGAGAGCACTGTTGCTCTCGCAGTGCCGGCTCTGGCGTGATGGTGAAGGAAGTTTTTTTTTTACTCAGTGTATGTTGTGCTTAAAAACGTGTACCATATTCTTGAATGTGACAAACTGTAGAAGAGTGTAGAATTGGATTATTATTCTTCTTCCAGCTATTTTATTTGATTCGTTTTTACTTAGGTTATTTTATTTAACAGAAAAATTTAACCATGACCTTGCATCCCCAAGAAATAAGTTCTGTGACTGTAAGTGAACTTCAACAGCTTAAGTTTCCACAGTTATCTCTCCATGAGAAAGTTACAGTTAAGAAAAGAGGTCGTTCAACACCTGATATTCTAATATCTCAGCCAGGCAAAAGCAACCACAAGAAATATATTCGTAGCTTTAATTCTGAATGGTACCAACGGAAAAGTTGGCTTTGCGGCTGTGAAGTAAAAAATGCACTGTTTTGCTTCCCGTGTTAGCAGCACCCCCACTAATTTTAGCTACGAGCCGCCACTGCTCATAATGGTTTAATAAAATATTCCAAAGCTAACATAGAGGAGCAAATTTTCTTATGAATGCTTCAAGGCTAGATACACAATTTTTTAACATACTCGAAGAGGCAATACAATGTGTTAACTGTTCGTGACTAAAAAGGAAATCAGTGTGTCTCAAAGCAAATAATAGCCGGACGCATGCGCAGCTACGAGGGATACACGGCAAATATTTACCAATAATTTATGTTCAGTCGACACCACAACTAGCCGAATAAACAGGTTACCTTTCTTCGTGTGTTCGTTTATTATAAACTACACGTTTGAAATATTCATTTTTGACAGTATTTCACAAGCATAACTTAGTTTAAGTTGATGGCTTGGGCTTTCATAATATAAACTCGCTTTGCTCTTTGTGGGCTCCGTCCGCAAACCCCCCCGTGAGTGTAAACTGACCTAACTCCAGCGTTGTTTTGACCGTTGATTTATTTTTACAATTGTATGATTCTAGCTGTCCCATAAGTGTGTCAGAAAATTTAAAAATGTGTGAAAAATGTATGAAATGTACCTAAAATTTAAAAAATCTAACTCTTAGTGCAATCCGTTTTTTGATAGAACATACATACCATTTAGCCCCAAGAGGCCTCCAAAGAAAAGTCTACACCAATTTGAAAGTTGCTCCGCGATTTTTAATTTTCTTTTTCGGGGGTTAAACTTTGGCTTTATAGTGGTAACTTTATTTAATAATGTGGGTAACTTTAGTAAGTAAATCAACTCATGTGGAATTTAAAATCATATTTTAACCTGCTTGTTTACTTAAAAAGTTCAAATAAAAAATAATTTATTGAATCTCGGATGTCCTTAAGGGTTCAAGGTTTCCAGAGTTCGATCCCTAATAATTATTACAATCCATATTACAAGTTTATTTTTTTTAAACCCAATTTTTTGCATACCCTCCTGTCAAAGGCCCTGTAAGGTTGGTTCCCTAGAGTTTGTGAAGCTGCAGAGTTGTGGGCAAGTGCAACCCGTAGGCAAGTAATCAGCTATATTGGCTCTGACAGATTGCCCACTCACGATTAAGATGTAAGTTGGCTAACTAACTTGCTAACGCCACGTATCCGGCCGGTTAGCTTGGTTGTTAAGGTTTTTCCCAGTAGGGACCCTCCTAGAGCCGGATAGATATAGGAAACCCTTTTACAAGACAAAAAAACAACACATTGAATATAGAACAGCCAAGGCTGACAAATGTCACTATACTTCTCTCAGGTTTGTCGAAACTAACACACGCTTTAGTCCATCAGCTTAGCTCAGTCGGTAGCGTGCCTGGCTACTGAGCTAGGGGTCCAAGTTCAATTACCGGCAAGACCGGAAAATTTAGCATTTGTTAAATGTGAGTGACCCCTTTCACAGCGATAAATTAACGGGCATTGGGCTTGATTTTGTGTCTGTTCTAGATTAAAGTTAATGTATAAGTCATTTATTGATGTAATCAGTCGGTTCAGAAAGGGCACATTAAATACTCACGTACCCCTCATTCCCCCTACCCCCCCCCCCAAGATTATTTTGACTCGCAATACTTTATTATATTAGATTATTATTATTATTATTATTAGCACCGCGTCTTACAACCCGTTCGGGTTATACGCACTTACGCTAATGTGTAATGGTAGGGTGATTGTGAGATGAAATGGAAGACCTACAGTTTAACGTGGAATCCGAACCACGGTGGAGGCCTGGCATTCCCTATTAGTATTAGATTATTTATTCAAAATTCTTATTTGTTTATTCTCTATTGAAGACAATCCTTGGCCCATACATTCATCTTGACTTGTCTGGTTTGCCAGTGCCTGAGAGGGTGCGGGGTTTGGAACTCGACCGAGTTAGGTGTTCATAATTGGTTCACCCACTCTCCTTCCACGCCAATTCGGGTACGATTTCTCTTAACTAGGCCTCGGTACCCCAAAATTGTGGCTACGTTGTCAGCCCGGACGTGAATTAAGACCCGGAGCACGGTTGACAGTCCTACCAGACTTTCATGAGGGAGATCGATTTTCTATCGATCTAGTTTGTTTTAAACCGTCCCCAAGTTTAACCGAACACAAAGTAGACAGAAACACAACGTGTGTCATTTCTCCACAAGGTCACCACGTATTTTGTTGTCGTGTTTCACCCGCCATTCGGACTATACGCATATATACATATATAATTATTATTAATTAATATATATAATATTTAGATTAATTTCGTGTATATATAATTATTATTAATTAATCTATATAATATTTAGATTAATTTAGTGTATATATATAATTATTATTAATTAATCTACATAATATATAGATTAATTTCGTGTATATATAATTATTAATTAAGCTATATAATATAGAGATTAATTTCGTATATATATATATACATATATAAACAAATTAGCATTACGCCTTAATCATTTAAGTTATACGCCTATTCTTACTAATTACGCTAATGTGTTGGAGATGAGGAAGGTTGAATTTCGATGAAGTGTATCAGAATTTGCTTAGCGAGAGAATGAGTGGAAAATCATTTAGGTAAAACCACCTTCAATACACTCTATCGGGATTCGAACCCCAATCTCCCCGTTATCTGCCATCCCAGTTTTTTTGTGAGAGAGACACCTTAAGAGGGTTCGAATATAGAACTCACCTCGATGGTCGAATGTTATGGTCGCCTTAAACGATGTGGTATTTTCTAAAAAACAAAAAAAATCTTATCTAGATCGAGAATTTGCCCGCCATGCTTATGATTATAAGCGCAGAACAAAGAAATTCGACGCATATGAACGCATTTCGAAAGTCTTACGTTGTATCGGAGGTTACTAGCAGCCCCCTCGCTCAGAAACTTGTTAATTCTCTGTGTTTTAAAACCGTGGACACTGTGGCCCACACACAATTGTCCAGGAGATATCGAGAAGCTGCATGAGGCCTTACAATGCCAAAAGGTTCTACACCTAAGGATGTGAAAAAAGTATCGATATTTTACTAATATAGATGTTTTCCTCTCGATACTAGTCTCATTTTACTCGATACTTTTACTGTTATTAGTACTCACACTCCGTCATAGAATCGGTATCGAAAGAAACAACTTTTTGGATGTCTTCACTCATGCGGAAATTAAATGTTTACTATGGTAAAAGAAGGGTACACAATAGATTGAAAACACTAATTACTAATCATATTTAGCTAAAGTTCGTTCACCGTAGGAATTGTTTTCTGAAAGGACTTTTTCCCTACCAGAAAACTATTATATAGTAGGATATTGGTAGGAAAAAAGACTTTTCAGAAAGTAATTCCTACCGTGAATGGTGTATATTAAATAACTTTCTTTTAGCTAAATTTTCATAGACATTTTGAAAGTTGGTATGGTAAAACCTTTTATAATATCCATCATGCAGTACTATCTATCATACTTTCCAAGTTCCAACACATAAAGTAGACGCGATGGACATAAGTCAACTATAATATGGTTAAATCATTATAATTTTTAGTGTTTAAATAAATATGAAAATACCATTATTATTATTATTATCATGCTAAAGATGAAATTATTACTTGATAATAAAATATTTTTCCAGATTAAAATTTCGATACCGATACTTACTGTCATCGATACTTTTTTTTCGATACCACATCCCTATCCCCCACCCCTGTCTTGGACCATTTTACCACCCAAACTGGTTTTTTACTTACCATCCGCGCTTATATCCTCCTACAAATCTCTCCATTAATCTCCCCGACATGGAATCGATCACGATCCCTCTATAAAGCTTCCTGACAGGAGACCTAGTGCGACCGGTCCCCTTCTTGTCAACTCGTCATTCTAGTAGAAACAACCTTAAGGGCACCGAGCTGTCGTCGAGCTTTAGAGAGAGTGGATCGTAGAAGGGTATTCTTGTAATTAATCTCTTTTTTCATTCATCAGGAGCTTGTCAAGACGATGTGCTGCACAATAGAACAACAGACACAATTGTATACGCCTTACAGCTTGTAGAATGCTCAACTATTTATTGCAAATTGTTGTTTATTTTGTGCACCGCGTCACATTAGTATCCGTCCAAAATAACCGCAACACTGATGTGGTAGGTATGAGGAAGGAGAACATTTATAGGAAGTGTACCCGCATTTAGGTGGATGGAGAATGGGGAAAACGTTTCAAAAAAATAAAATACCAGGCTCACCTGCCCAGGAATTAAACACAGACTTCGTCACCTTCAGACGAGACTAACACCTTGGTCCTCGTGCTCACAGGTTAAATTGATCTATATGAAAGGTACAAGTGAAAAAGGGGAAAGTCATCCCAGCAAATACTTTTTTTAATAAATTTAAATATGATAGACACCTCTTTTATTATTATTTAGCACCGCGTATTACTACCCGTTCGGGTTATACGCTTTAAGTACTAATTACATTAATGGATTAAGAATTAGGAAGGTTGGATTAGAGGAAATGAGCCCGAATTTGCGTGGAGGGAGAGTGGAAAACCATTTAGGAACCGCCCCCCCCCCCAGTTCCCCCGACCGAGATTTGAACCTCGATCTCCCCGTCCTCGGCAATCTGGTTCAACACGACTAGCGCGTTAGCCAACTACGCCACCGAGGCTGGTGATACCTCTTTTAACCATCATTTAAAGTTAATTTTCAAGATATTGGCAACACTCATTAAGTTATATAGTTAGTTAAAGTAGCTGAATTTTAGTATGAAACCGGCATGACTATCTAATTATTTTAGTGAGCCCCTGAAATATAACCAGTCTCCTCCATTACTATTATCGTCTCCCTTGCCATTTGACCAACGGCTCGTGTTGAGGCGTCAATAGAAACAATATATTAATTTAAACTTTCTAACTGATAACCATTTAATGACTAGGCCTACAACAAGTGATAATAGCTATCAGCAACCTATCACAACTTCATTCTAAGCCAAGAAACCAAACCCCGGCACGGTAAGATAGGAGTATAAGTAATTCGAGGGAAAGTCCATATTAGTAGAGTTTTTATAGCAAAAGTCTTATTGGCCAGCATAAATAAGATATTGCAAGGCCCGTGAGGTTGGCAGTGCTCATAACGGCACAAATTTGGAAACATGCTAATATAATATTCTTGTCGCACAAACTCGGCACTAAATATGGGTATAAGTTTCCGAATTTGTGCCGTTATAGGTGCTGCCAACTTCACGGAAATGAAATAGCGTCACGTATTATTATTATGGGTTCTGTATCATGACAGGTCCATTCCTTTTGTCAGTGAACTTGGACCGCCAATGCACCCTGTCCTCTGCCTCCTCCTTAAGCATTCCAGAATGTTCTTCTTTCCTTCAAGTCGTCTAATATTTGTATCCTACTCTTTCATAAGCTCCTCTTTCCCTCAACCTTTCCTTCTATGAAGACGTGCAGAGGACAGTTCTTCATATGGATGTTAATTGTATACACATATTAAGCTCAACAGATTCTAGAATATTGGACTTAAGCTTAGAGTAATTTGAACCGGAATAAATCTCTTAGTTTAAAAAGTTCAAGTTCGAAAAAACTATGCCCATTGACATTTACTATTCAATAAATGTCGACATTACTAAATGTAGAAAACTAAACTAAACGTACCAACTGAACTAATATTTTGTTTATTTTTTATCAAAAAAGGGTTTTCAGTTTAAAAAAATACTGGCGTCATCTTACGCTCCCTTGACCTCTCATGAGTTTATTACTTTCCCGTAGTGAAAGAGAAAACAAAATTTATCTTTAAAATGGTAGATAAGACTTTTCCTTGAGTTAGAAAGTATACGCGCTACCGAATAAGCTAAGATATTTGTAAATGTGTGTGTTTAATATGTTAGCTAGGTAGGGGTGACCGAATAGGTCACAAATCATGAGAAAATGATTTTAATTTTTCCTTCATCCAAGTATATATAAAAACAAATTATTTCCTTTCGGGTTTCTAGGTCAGTGGCGGATATAGCCGGTTCAAGAGGCTAACATTTCAGAAAATGAAATAGCACAGAATAATCTGTTTCGATTTTCAATATTTCATTTGGAGAAGAGCCTCCCTTAGGGGTGTGCAAATAGTGTGGCCACACAGGGCCCCAGGTTTGGGGGCAGGGGGCAGAGGGATAGACCACGCTTGCTTAGGTGACAGAGGGAAAATATTATTATTATTATTATTATTATTATTATTATTATTAGCACCGCGTCTTACTACCCATTCGGATTACACGCGCTTACGCTAATGTGTAATGGTAGGGTGATTGTGAGATGAAATGGAGGACCTACAGTTTAATGTGGAATCAGAACCATGGTGGAGGCCTGGCATTCCCCACATTCACAAGTTGTGCTTAATACACGTCTTGTCAGAGGTGAAGGAAGGGTTTGGTAATCAGATAAATCTGTGCCGGGACCGAGGATTGAACCCCGGCCGCCAGCATAAAAGTCTGACACCTTAACCCTAGACCGCCAGGTCACCTTCAGAGAGGGAAAATAAACAAGCTGAGATGGGACAGTTTTGCTAGCGCGCCGTTTATTAATATTTCGGTAAAATAAAAGACCTTCTTGAACGGACTTTCTACTACTTTTCTAGAAGGCTGTTTATCCTGCCAAAATACTACTATACAGTAAGATACTGGTACAAAATAAGACCTTCAGGAACACGCTTCTTACCAAAATCAGGGTAGAATAATATTTCCTAAGACCCTATAACCTAAATGATCGTTTTAACGTAAGACTACTACACAAATGTTGTCATTCAAACAAATGTAATCAAGCTACCTTATTTCATTATGGTTATCGAACTTCATTATAATAATAGTGTTTATTTAGCTTACTCTAAAACTAATATACAAGATAATAGCCAAGTTTAAATATGTTGCAGCCTTAGCATAATGTAAACAAAATGGGTGATATTTTAGTCTATCAAAGGTTTTACTCCTATGTAAACACTATTACCTGTGAAACCGAATTGTATATCCTTTAATGTAAGTAGATATTCACTCAAGTGTGATACAATAGGCCTACTTCATTATTTTCAAATGATAGCACGCTTATCCATAAAACATAGAAAGAAACCGTTATATCACCGGACCTCTGTGCTGGGGATCCGGGGTTTAACCCTCGGTCCCAGCATAGATTTATTTGATTGCCAAACCCTTCTTCCACCTCTGACAAGACGTGATTTAATCACAAATTGTGAATGTGGGGAATGCCAGGCCTCCATCGAGGTTCGGATCCCCCCACGTTAAACTGTAGATCCTCCATTTCATCTCACAATCACCCTACCATTACACGTTAGCGTAAGTGCGTACAACACGAACGGGTAGTAAGACGCGATGCTAATAATAATAATAATAACAATTGTCCCCCACAATAAAGCAGACGACAAACTTGAGCGTTACGCTTTGGTCCTTTGCAAGGGGTGCATTTATGTCCGTCCAGTATAGTATTGAGAGATCACTGAAATCGAAAAACAGTCGTTTTCGCATTCCGTTTGTTTTGCTTAAACTAAAACGTTTATGGTTCCTGTTCGACGGTTGCCCTCTGTAATTTACATATAGTAAACTTTAACTTGTGTTTGCGGCACACGCAAGCTCTATGAGGGAGGGACATAGGGGTACACTGTACCAGAGCCGTGGGTCTAAAAGGATCCTGGGAATATTCTGGGATCTCATAAAGGGTTTTCATACATTAAAGACTAATATAAAAGTATAAATTATATTATGTATGTTGTTTTTTTTTTTCAGATGGGATTAATTAATCATTATTTGATTATTTTTAGACAGGATTAATGTCAAATGGAAGAGGGCCCGAAAAACTTTGTAGCCCATGATAAAATTTCTCTCAGAGGCCCTGGACACACGTGAGATATATATTTATTGTGCTACTCTCAAAATTGTAGTTTGACTTTGGTGGTAATGTAATTTAGTAGTGTGTAGTATTTAGTGTTTGTAGTAATGTCTCGTTAGCGCGACAAGTTTTCAAAATTAGTATATAAGTGCAAACTATTGTAATAATACTATACAAAAATCAATTATTGGGCATGTGGGGGGGCGGGTGAGAGGGGATGAGGAAGCCAACTCAGGTCCCCACAGATGAAGTTTGTCCATGGCCCTACGTTTGTTAAACGTGGCCCTCATTTGGAGTCAAATTTAATTATAAATAATTTGTGCATAAGAAATAAAATTACTTTTTTACATTACCATTCATTTTTAATCTAGTCTACAATTTTAAGAGAAATATGTATCAATCCAGTCAGTTCGTAAGTTGTGTACTCTTGTGTGTTTAGAAAATGCACCTTAAATACCTCAATCAAAAGTGTCTGATTCCATCAACCAAATCGTGATCAAATCTCTCTATTAGTCTAAGAGGTCTGGGTTCAAAGCCCCGTGGGGGTTCAGAGCTTATCACAGTGAATACCCATAACAATGGTCACATAGTCAAAGGCAACAGGCTTCGCAATAAACTGGTGGGTTCGAGTGTCAGCTGGTTGCATTTTTACACATTTCATTCATCGCTATGATTTTTTTTTCGTTACGTTTCACCACCCATTTGGATAGTGTTGTAGGGAGGAGTTAGGTATCATTTAAATGAAATATACCCGGATTCACGTGGGGGAGAGAAGAAAACTGTTGAGTAAAAAACACCATCAGTAAACCCAACTGGGAATCGAATCCCAATTTCCCTACATTCGCAAATGCTGTGGTTTTCTCACTCTTCTACAAGAAAATGCGGTTGTATTTTATCTATGCTACATTCTTAAGCTTTACAAAGAATATTAAGTCATCCGGGGTTCGAATCCTGGTCGGGTGTCCTGGAGTGTTTTTTCCTAAATGGTTTTCCCCTCTTTCTCCACGCTAATGAAGATACTATTTCTATAAACTCAACCTTTTTCATCCGTAACGTACTGCCCGCCTCGGGGGTGTAGTTGGCTAACGCGCTAGTCGTGTTGAGCTCGACTGCCGAGGACGGGGAGATCGAGGTTCGAATCTCGGTCGGGTGAACTGGGGGTGGTTTTTCCTGAATGGTTTTCCATTATCTCTCCACGCAAAAGTGGGTTCACTTACTCTAAATTTAACCTCCCCAAATCCTAATCCATTAGCGTAATAAGTACTTAAGCGTATAACCCGAACGGGTAGTAAGATGCGGTGCTAAATAATAATAATAATGTAACGTACGCATTAGCGTAATTCCTACATATGCGTACAACCCAAATTTGTGCTAAATAATCAAGTCAATAATAATGTTATTTATAGTAATGAAGAAACAACTCTGTGAAGATCCAGCGTTTAGTTTTATGACGTCTACAGTATATGGTCAGGTAGTATGTGTGTTGTGTTTGACTTAGAATTAAGTAGGGCAAATCTTTTTAGTTTGATATTGTGTACAACGAATCAAGGTTTGTATTTCGCCAGCTTAAGCTTGTTAGCAAGTTATATTGTTACTGAAGTAACACCAAGTATCGTGTCCATGTTAATCATCAAAGTATTTGCAGTACATTTAGCGAGAATTCGTATGTATTATTATTGTTATTATTATTATTATTATTAGCACTGCGTCTTACTACCCGTTCGCCTTATACGCAAATTCGTGTGTAATTATGCTGAATATTAACTTCAATAGAGCAATAAGGAAACAAATAGACAAAAATGAATGGCTTGATTTTGGAGAGAATATGTTTTATACAGCAGATCCAACACCTTATCTCAGTCGATATCGTGTCTGTCTTTTGAGCTAAGGGTCCCGGGTTCGATTCTCAACATGACCGAAAAATTTATCATCGGTGAAATGTGGGTTTACCCCTTCACAGTGATGAATTAACGTCCTGGGGCCGGATGATGTTCCCGTTCTATTCTTAAGATAAATTATAAGGCATATAAAGCTACGACAGGCCTAGAAAGCCGGTAGTGTAAAATATATGGCTGGAATAAAAAACTGACCCGGACCACAGGATGGAAACGGCAATGGGTGTAATGTTTTATGCGACGAGAAATGCTCACTTCTTTTAACTTCAGTAGCCGAATGGTCTAAGCCTGAAACACACGACACAACTTCTTGAAAAAAAAGTTGTGAAAGAACTTTTATAATATCTTGCTCACACTGACTGTAGGAAACACTGTTCGGACAGCATATGTGATTGCATACAATATTGTGAGGAAGGCGATAGTTTCTCCCCTTTTGCAAGAATAATAACAGATAGTGAATAAGTGATATATATATATAAGATGGCGTCCGGTGGCCACACAATATTGTACAAGATCTGCTTTGTACAACTTTTCGAATACAATTTTAAAGACTAGAACACGTCCTATTTCAGCCATTTTTATTGTAAAGCTTTTGGATTGTTAAATAACCCTATCTACTAGGCGTGAACTAATTGAATATATGATAATGTTAGGGAGATATATATATATATATAGTTACAATTTAAAGGTATTATTATTAGTATTATTATAAATATAAAAAATAAACTCTCTCTCCCTCTCTATATATAGATATATATAGTTTATGTATGTTTACTTATATAGATATTATTATAGATTATATATGTTATTATTAGTATTATTATAAATATAAAAAATAAATTATAGATAGTTTATGTATGTTTATATATATATTTATAATAATAATAATAATAATAAAAATAAACTATATATATAGTTTATGTATGTATATATATATATATATAATACTAATAATAATAAGTTTAAATTGTAACTGTTTTGAATAAGAATTTGATTCCTAACGTTATCATGTATTCAATTAGTTCACGTCTAGTAGATAGGGTTATTTAACAATCCAAAGGTTTTACAATAAAAATTGCCGATATAGGACGTGTTTTAGTTCTTAAAATTATATTCAAAAAAGTTGTACAAAGCAGATCTTGTACAATATTGTGTGGCCACCGGACGCCATCTCTATGCTTAAATTTCTTGAACAACATTTTGTGCAATAAGTTGTGTCGTGTGTCCTGTTAGGACTGGCCTGCTGATGACGGGGAGATCGGAGTTTGAATCCCAGCCGGGTCTACATAGAATCTTTCCTTCCTCACCCCTACCCCATTAGAGTAATTATCATGTATGCGTATAACCTGAACATGTGATAAAAAAAATACTTCCTCGTCCCTAACACATGAGCGTAGGCCTAATTAGTACATAAGAGTACGACCTGACTAGAATAATGAAACACGGTACTAAAAATACCCGACTAAAGTTAATCCTGTGACTATTCTACTGTACAGAACATTCCGCCGGAAGATACAGCTCACAGCCGAAGATGCTCCTCCGTTTAAATCTCCGTGTAGTTTATTTTCAGACCGTAAAAAAGGGGGCTTAGTGAAAGTTACAGACAAACATTAATGGCGCACTTTATAAAAACAACTGCTTGGTCGTTGACCCAAGTGATGTGTATTTATATTCACACTTGAGTTTATTATATGCAGGAACTGCACCACTCGGGACCTGGTGGTCTAGGGGTAAGGTGTCATACTTCTGTGATTGGGTTCCGGGGTTCAATCCTCAGTCTCGGCACATATTTATCTGATTACTAAACCCTTCCTTCACCTCTGACAAGACATATTGTGAATGTGGGGAATGCCAGGCCTCCACCGTGGTCCGGATTCCACGTTAAACTGTAGGTCGTTCATTTCATCTCACAATCACCCTACCATTACACATTAGAGTAAGTGCGTATAACCCGAACGGGTAGTAAGATGCGGTGCTAATAATAATAATAATAATACACCGCACGGTGTTGAATACAATAGGTTGCAATACACTAACTTAACCTAATACAGTACGTCAAACATTAAGGGAAAAGGGCGGAAGGGAAAAGTTCAATCAGTATTTTTTGCAGTTTTTGAAACAAAATTTTTTTTTTTGCCAAAACAAACAAAATATCGCTTCAGTAGATGTGTAATATATTAATTTTTTACACAATCTCAACCGTTCTTGAATATCTGTCATGGGCATGGTGGTATTCGAACAGATACTTTTTTAAATATGGGTTAAAAAAAAGTTTCTGTTCAAATTTCGTGATCCCCGTGAGGTAGGTCTACAGACATGCGTCAGTGGTCGAAAGGTTTAACACATCACTTTCGCAATAGAATGGACCAGGAGATCGAGGTTCGAATCAAATAATAGGCTGCCAAATAAAATACATGAACAGTTTTTCAATTGACGCAATTTTAATATTTTAATAAAGAAAAAAATTATATAGACAACATAAAAAGGCAGACAATATATAGAAATATGTAAGTGATATTCCAATAAAATCTAACTTGACTAAATGAATTATATATATATATATAATTATTCCCTTTATGTTAGGTGTATGTTCAGTGGTTGGTATCCTTAAAATTGCTTATTAATATTCATTCTTGTGTTGAATAGAAATTATATATTCTTCCAAAAGAATATATTTTTAATCCTGGTATTATTAGCACTAACATAGTATTTCATAGATGGATAATTAATTATAGGCTTGCAACAACGTAAATTCAACCTTTGTAATCCTAGCAGATTAGAGTAATTAGTGCGTATGAATATAATCTGAATGGGTGGTGAGTGAGACGTAGGGTCGAAAACAAAACTGTGATGTTGTTTGAAAATATTAAAAGCAACTTGTTTGTCTAAGTATCGACCAGCGGTAGCATGACCTACATCTCTGACTATGTCCCTCAAACCTGCGTAAAACATGTCGTGTACTTGTAAAAACAACATCTTAACAGAGAAAACGACGTTAAAAACAAATAAAATATAAAATATTCACCACATAAAAAATAATAATAAAATGTTAGGTCTTACATTCATTGTTTCCATAAGAAGAGAAGGTGTCAAGTTAATTAGGTCCTCTAGAGGCGTGATTGATTGACTGAGTCGTTGTCAACTACGAAGTAACCACGCGCGGTTGTTGTACAAAAGTATAATGATAGCTACAACTGTTAAGGTGGGGGTGTTGGGGACGCGCGAAAAGGACAGTGTTTTTGTAATTTTATAACAAAACATTTTTTTGGCAAAAAAAAATATATTGATTACTACAAACATAAAGTTTGACTTTCTTCACGTGGTGATATCAGCAGTTGTTGAATATTTGTCATGAGAATAGCGTCATTAGATGAGAAAAGACCCGCCTCGGTGGCGTAGTTGGCTAACGCGATTGTCGTGTTGAGCTCGACTGCTGAGGACGGGGAGATCGAGGTTCGAATCTCGGTCGGGTGAACTAGGGGTGGTTTTTCCTAAATGGTTTTCCACTCTCCCTCCACGCAAATGCGGGTTCACTTCCTCTAATTCAACCTTCCCAATTCCTAATCCATTAGAGTAATTAGTACTTAAAGCGTATAACCCAAACGGGTAGTAAGACGTGGTGCTAAATATTATTATTATTATTATTATTATTATTATTATTATTATTAGATGACAAAAATTTTAAATGGAGAACGTTGTCATTAAATTTCAGGCCACCCTTGAAAGATATTCAACAAATGTTGATGTCACCATGGGAAGAGAATTAAACTCTATTTTTGTATTTAAGCAATAATTGATCTAGTTGGACCAAGAAAATGTTTTGCTACGAAAACTTCAAAAACACTTACATTTTCTCACTCCCCTCTTCGCCCCTCGCCACCACCTTAAGCGCAATATATGGCGAACAGTCTATTACTGGCGATTACTATCAAACTTTACAGAACAGGACGATAGCGATCCATTCAGAGCAATTTGTCTACCAGCTTACTGGGGAACTTCAAATTAGCTACAGTAAATTTGTTATAGGTAGAGCCTTATCCGACAGCTAGGAAAGATAGTAGATCCACTTCACTTTCACGTAAACCGATTCTCTGGCCGCTTGGTCTAAAAGGCGTCACCCTCGCAATAGACTGGGAATGCGAGGAGACCTGAGATGAGGAGATCGGAGTTCGAATCCTGGTCGGATGTACTGAGAATGGTTTTCCCAAAATGGTTTTTCACTCTAATTCCACGTAAATACGGTTACACTTTCTATAAATTCAACCTTTTTCATCTTTAACACTCAAACGTAATTAATACATATGAATATAACCCCAATCTATCACCCGTATTAAGTCATAGCACATTTTTTGTGACGTGAGTGTACCCTTGTTTTACCCTGAAAGGTTTTACAAAGCTTACCTTGCTTGCTTCTACTACGGTGCAGCTTATCATAATTTAGGGCCATAGAATAATCAGTCAAGGTATACTGCTAACTTGCTTGGTTCTATTATGATGCAGGTTATCATAATTTAGGGCCATAGAGTAATCAGTCAAGGTAAGACTGCTACCTTGCTTGGTTCTACTAAGTCACAACCTCTAAGATAGCGCCATAGTGTAGTCTGTCAAGGTTAGGCCGTTCTTTACCTCTCACGGTAAACGAGGTGTACAGTGATTCGTCGGAACATCTCACGCCCCAAGAACCCCCCTCCCCACAGTAGTTTTAATTTCGCAACATCTCTTATTTCCCACAGAATTGTCCCCGGGCTGGTCATGAATAATTCCGGAGTTACAGGAGCTCGTCACGATTCAAGCGAGGATCCTCGAGCTGACGACGGGAGGTGAGGACTGGAAAGGCTGCTTGTATCCCTCCTAGAGTGTCCCTCAAGCGATCCCTTGTGACGTCACAGCACAGGTCCCCGGGAAGAGGAAACAAAAGAAGAACCAACAACACCTTGTTGTGAAGAGAAACCTTTTCTTCATTTGGCTTTGTATCCATCTCTCTGACGAGATCAGTTCAACAATCCCCCCCCCCTCAAGGCTCTGACGCAACTCGTAAGGCTAGCGCGTCTGACACTCTCTTGGAGGTGTAAAAGTGAAGGGTGGGTCGATCAACTAAAAGGGAGGATTGGGGGTTGTTTCTACATGTTGTGTTTCTCTCTCTCTCTCCAGGCGAATGGTTATGAATTTCCTTGAAAATCATTCTCATAGTTAAGAAATTTGTTTACTACTTGCACTGGTCGAATGGTCTAAACGATCTGAGGGTGGTTTTTCCTAAATGGTTTTACACTCTCTCTCTCTCTCTCCACGCAAATGTGATTACGATTCCTCTAAATTCAACCTCCCTCAGTCCTGACACATAGTGTAATTATTAGTAAATGTGCGTATAATCCAAACGAGTAGTAAGACGCGGTGCTAAAAAAAAAATCTGGTTGATTTCTATCAAGTTATTCAACGTACGAATAAGAATTTATAGAGTAACAATATTTTTTTTTATAAATTTTTAAAATAAAGATACCATATCGAGATTTTTTATGTGTTTTGTAGTGACATTTTCTTAGGTTTGGTTATAGCTTATTTAACATTCTGAATTTTAAATAAAGGTCAGTAAATCAAAATTAAGTGCTTTTTAAAAGATTTATTTTTCAATTTCTGACTAATTTTTCTTCTATTTTTAATAACTTCACCTGCACTCGCTTGGATTAAGAATGAAAAACTGCCGATTAGTTATCTGTGGGCCCAATCGTGTTACCGGAACATCGCCAACTATTAGGTTTATATTTGGAAATTTGGTCCAATTTACATTTGAAGTCTACAAAGAAAAAGGGGGGGAAATCACATTACACACATTTTAAAGGACAACTTTTATGTCTAAAACCCCATAAAGACCCCAGCAAATTCACCTAAAGTGTATTAGAAATATCTCATGATTGTATAAGACAGTGGCTCTCAACCTTTTTGAGGTGACGCCCCCCTTGGTAGATCATAAAATTCCCCCCCTAACCCACGCAACTTTTTTTTTTATCAAATGCCCACACCCACGCTTCACAATATTATTTGAAAAAAATATTTTTAAAACCTTGTTTTATAAGCACGTCTTTATATTAAAAACCAATAACACTGACAGCGTAACGGCACAAATAGATTGACTGAAAATGTATGTGATGGTTGGCAGAATTTTGTCTTTGTGAGTTCTTGAATATTGGGTCTTACGACTGGTAAGTAGTGTTGCCAATATGAGAAGAAAAAATTATCTTACTTTGGAAAATGAATTGAAAAAATGAATGTCTTCAATTTTTAGCTGATTTTAACGTAATTTCCAAGTTGTTCCACGCCCCCTCGGAAAGCGCTTCATGCCTCCCCAGGGGGGAGTGACCCCCAGGTTGAGAACCACTGGCCTAAGAGATGGCAGCGCTAACTCTATTTGAGTTATTGAACTTTCCCCTTGTAACCTTCATATAAAACGGGTGTGCTGCACCCTTTCAAAACGTCTCCATCCACTGACCGTGTGCGCTATGGCTGGATAAACAGTAAACACACCCAGTCTGTGGTCACGTAGACCATGACAAACTCTTCGGGTCTGGTTTATGGGTGACAGGAAGTTTTACGATCGAATCCCAGTCGGGTGT